>JAIPRN010000401.1:73084-88192 GCA_025469175.1 Geopemphigus sp. TES_GeoC_2020 | reverse complement strand
ATGGGTCAACGCATGACCATTTGTATCCATGTTCAAACAATAGGTGTACAAAGGTTTGATTTATTTTTGTTTGTGTAATTTTTAGTATTCAATGCTAAAGTGTATACTATTCTAACCGTTGTTACTAATTATTAGGTTATATACATATATATACTATACGAATTAAACGTCCATCGAACCGTCGTATTAAAATACATTTATTTTTTGATACACGACGACCGTTCTAGGATGATGATTAGCGTACACACGTTTTTCTTAAAAATATGTTTACGTTATTATTGTCCATTGACAATAATAACCACACGAATACTATACATGTCTCACTTTTATGTTTGTACTTAAGCATTTGGTTTATATTTTTTGTCGAGACATTTAAACTTTTAAATGGTTTACGGGAAGTATAACTTACCTAATAATTTAACGTAATGTCGTATAGTACATTATTGAGTATTGTTATATTTATGGATATTTACGTAGGAGTAGTTACGTGTGAAAACGAACGTCCTTCGTAAAACCTTAACCGAATTGTATGCGAAGAGGACAATATAATTATTGTGATAGAGGAAAAAAACTCATCCAACTATTAGGTATATAGAGAACAATTTTTATTTAGTTTTCGGGTTTACAGGAAATGATGGGACACATAATACAAATAATTTCTAAGCATATCAAGGTCGCGTTTGATATGGTTGACACAGCTCATTTGCATATATATACTTAGAATTAATTTCAAAAATTCATTGATGCATATAACTATATAGACATACACATTGGCGTATATACAAACTTTTTTTTGGGGTGGGTCGTAATAATGAAATATTTTTGAAACACCAATATTATCGTATATTGGTTTCATCAGAATTTTATAAATAGTTTTATATAAAAATAAATTAATGAAATCGAAGGAATGCTTCCGTTTATTGTTAAAATATTTTGTTTTCTTCATTATAATTTACAAAATGAACAAAATGCCTACAATTATATTATTGATATGTTTAAAATGTTTCTGATCATCAACATTCTCTGGGAGGGGTGGAAAACCTTAACAACCCTCCCCACATCTTATATAATTACCCCACTTATTTTACATGAATAATTGCCGGGTTTAGAAATATGTTGGATGTATAGTATAGTTATATTATTTGATGAAATATCTAAAATTCTTAATTTGTAATAAACAAAAGAAATGGTTTACAGTTTATTTAAGATTTGAATTTCGAAACAAAAATACGAAATTTAGTGGGCGACAATATAAGTAAATTGGTAATACGATCTTTCATAAGAGTATTGTGTATTTATAAATGAATACTAAAATAGATTCGTTCTAAATAGTACATATCTGAATTTTGAATATGCAATACTTGTGTTTAAAATCCTAATTAAAATAAATTAATATTAATCGATTAATTGATTAATTTAGATATATAATAAAGTGCTAGTTATGTGTATGAAATTATGCGATGTATTTTTATTTTTTCTATCAAATTAATATTTTAAATTACATAACTGTAAAAGCTGAAAAGATACTTAAAATATTATAATTTATACACCAGAATTATATTTGAGATAACAGAAAATGTAAACAATTTAAAAAATGGCGGAATGAAAATGTTGAGGATATAAACAAAAATCCAACTTTTTTCTTTTTTTACAATCTTATATTTTTGCGTGTTTCAATTTAGACTATTTATATTAAAATGATTTGAAATCAAATTTGAAATATATATGACAATATTGGATACACGCTTTAAAAAAAAACGATGTTAGAATTAAGTTGATAAAATATTCAACAGATTATTTTAATAGAAAAAATTAATTTTTTTATTAAAAAATAACGAAAAACAAATTAAAATGTATTAATAATTTAATTTATAAAAGGATTTAACTTCGTATTTTCATTTATAAAAATAAATAGAATACATAAATAATTTGCGTATGTCGCAAGTTATACATTAGTTTTATCAAATGAAAGCTACGAAGTTGATGAGATATTTCGTGTCAAAACTTTTTAAACGATGTTCTAATTTATTTCATGACTCATCAATAATGTTTCTGGAGTTTTATAAATGTTTGAAATCAACAAAAAACGAATAACTGAGATAAAACAAATTATATTTTTTGTTTTTGAAATTACTATCAATATAGATCGAGTAGAAATTTTGTTTAAATAAAGATAAAAAGAAAGTGGTAATTATAATGATCAAACGACAAGACTATATAAAGATATAGATCTTTGACCAAATCAAAGAATTCGTATACTTTATGTTATAGCATTTGAGAGTATCAGTGTTTTAACTTATTAAAAATAAACAATAAAAGTCAAATGAGCAAAAACACGTGTGTAATGTATATAATAAAAATTTTAATCTTTAAGGTTGATCTTGTTTTAAAATTTGAAAGTTATAAAATCATACGACATATTATTATTATTGGTTCATTGATTTAAGTTTATTAATAATATATAAATTAAAAATATATAATAAATATGATTTTTAATTAAAATTTGTCTTTATTCCTTAATAGTCGCATGAGGATTATTTTTAAAAATTTGTTTTAGTAATAATTATTATGTAAAATATTATTTTAAAATAATTTATTTTCTGTTGCCCTTAACTTATACGGGTTTTGAAACGTTTTGATAAGTTACAATTTTATTTGTTTACTGAGAGCATAAATATATATATTTTGATAACTCCTTATTTGTAATTAAATACTATAGTCAGTTATACTTTATTGTTAATCGATTATATATATATAATATAATAATATAAAATATTATATGTAATATTATTAACAGTATCGTTAATAATAAATATAATAATAAAATTATTATTGGGGAACTTCTTGGTATATAAGGCCTTCGAAGGTGTAAACGGGTTACTCCCTCCATACGATGATGTTTGTCGTCTGTTCACCTACAGCTCTGTGGCATAATACAGACTTTATCAATCTTTCTATACCACTCGCAGGAGCATTAACTGGTAAGTTCGACTATTTATTATTATTTTGTTTTTTATAAACTAATAATATAATACACATAGAAATAAACCAAAACACATATATGTCTTCGATTGATTTTTTACTAATATAACTATTTTCGACTAATAGAAAAGGTAGTGTTCGGGTGAATTATACATATTTATCGGATAAATGTAGATAATCTGAATTTCGTTCTTATTCAGGTTTAAAGATTTAAATTTAATTTCTTTTTGTTTTGTTTTTCTCTCTTTTAATGTATAATAATATAATTATTTCGTGTTATGGGCATGTAGCTATTATTATGTAATTGTTTATCTATAATAGTTCTTACTAAAAGCTTTGAAATTAAAAAAAATGTAGATATTGAAAATATTCATTAGATTTTAAATATTAAATTCGAAATTTACATACGTGCGTAAGGCATACACGTCAATAATACAAAAATGTTATTGGGTTTTTAATTGAAGTATTTTATATGTTTTAGTATAATAAATAATTTTACGCGAGTCCAACGAAAGTAGCCACATATTATTTAATAGTGAAATACTTTATGAGATGTTTTATTTTGTTCAGTAGTATAAATAAAAATCACGGTAACGTTAGAACGAATATTGTTAATTCATTATGGGTAATGTGTGCACATGTGTGTCTGTTTTTTTAATTAATTGTATTTCATAACGAATACTACTTTTATGTTGTTGCTGGCAAACATTATAGCTGCGACGTGCCGAGGGGTAACTAAGATAAGACGTCGGTAATACATGAAAAAACGAATACAAAACAACAATAAAAACAACTATTATAAACCTGTCTTTATACTTTCTGATTTCTTTTTGTTATTAAATTAATAAACGTGATATAATCAGAGACTTGAAAATATAAAAGTTTAAATTTTACTACTATAAAAAAATATTCAGATACGTTAAATATTCATGAACTAATATCAGAAATGTAAAATATTACCCACAGTTATTTAGAAATAAGAAACCTGTATTGATTTCTAATTGCTACACATGTAATAATAGGTGAACGACCATAATATAGGTATTAATAATAAATTTACATATTAAATTTGTTTCAAAAATCATCAATAATTGTATTACGATGTTACAATAATTTTATTATTGTAAATACTCTAATAAATATTATAGTATAGTCTGTCTATTGCAGGTATTATCGCTGTTGATTTCTCAACGCTAACAAACGATAATATAACGATCAGGACCTTGACGTTTTAACGATTTTTAATGAGTTCTGTTACAGTACATTTACACTGTTATGTTGTCTGTCAAAAATTACCTTGAATGGTTCATTTAAAAACAAATGAGATATTATAATTTCCTTTGAAATTTTTTACGTAATTAATGTTTAATTCGCGTAAATAATTTCATATTTCCGTATAATATGTCATTTCACGTAAAATAAAAGTAAAATTTTACAAATAATTGTTTTACGATAAATAGTGTAGTTCTGTATAGACTTCTGTTACAAATTATTATGCGTTCGTAATTTAGGATTGGAAAATATTCAAATTAATTTTTTGGATGTTATAAATTCATATAAATATACATTATAAATTGTCTTTAAAGTGTAAATGAAAAATATAAAATATCGAGTGTACCAGTATATTAAAAAATTAGGTATTTATACATTTTCGTAATTTTTGAACAAATTTTATTCATTCAAGTGCAATTAGTATGTACAATTATTTTCATTGAGAGTATCGTATTTTAAGCTATTTATTATTTATGTTTTATAAGTAGCTTAAAGTAAACTTAAAAAATATAAATATAACTAAATATGACTTAATAAACACGTCATTTAATTTAATACACGTACATGATTTGAATAGTTATTATTCGCATAGTTTAATATACATACAAGGATATTTGATTCGTCATTATTTAATAAATTGTAAAATAACGTCGGTTGTTTTGTATAGTCGTAATTAATAGTTATCACTAAAATTTAACAACAACTAAAATATTAACGTTAGATTTACAATTTTACTTATAGACATGTTTTTTATAGAACTAAGTGCAATTTATTGTTACAATTTTTTTAAAATAATTTGAATAAATATTCGGATACGCTGTAGTGAAATATATAGTAACGTTCAATATTACACAAAACTTAGATATTTTAAACGTTTTTAAAATTACATTAATTAATCCAATATAGATAGAAGTCATCAGTTTCCTAAATCTGACACGATAACAGATTTAAAATAATTATCAATTTATAATCACGTACGTGAGATTTAGTTAGTTACTGATTTTATAAAATTTAACACGCTGTCCACAGTTCATAAATTATACGTCGATTTTATTATTTAATAATTGATATATCCGAGGCTTAAACACTTAAGTCCAAAATTATAACGCAACAAAGAACGACAATAATTTTATATTATTTTAATAATATGAAATATAAAAACCGAATATTTTTAAATTCTCAACGAGTGTCCGTATAGAATTTATACATATATAATATAATATTTTAATTTTTGTTTTTGGAAAAGCAGATAAAACAGGACTAAAATGAAAATTACAGTTTAACGCGAATTATGATTTAAAAAAAGCCGGATTTATTTTGATAATTATATGCCTTGATGTTTAAATATTTTCATAATTTATTATAATATTTAACATTAAACTTTAGTTTTCTATTAACAATATACTAAAATCACGTCGAATTGTAATATTTTTGTCAGTATTTTTTACAAATTTTGATTGTAAACGCTTTATTTCAGAAAATTCCGATTTATATTTCTGTAATTGTTAGGCAAATTAAAAGAAAACTGATAACGAAAAACGTTTTCATTATTATTGTTATTGTTTCCAAAAAAATATTGCATATTTTGGATTTAGTTTTAATTGCGCTACATATTTCGTATGAATCGCCGGATGATTTATTACGTTAAAACAAAATTAACCGAAGGATTAAAACGGTAATTCAATTTTTTCGAAGAGCAAACTAATTTGTAAGTGTATTCAAAGAACAGCATTTAATAATTTTTCAAAAAATAATGTTTGAATATCACTGGGAATATATTCTACGTTTTGCTTATACGAGTATTTATAGTGTATTCACCTAACAATTTACATAATATTATTGCGGCGCGGCGTACGGTGAAAATAGGGTTAGAAGTTATGTCGATATAATTTATATTTATAATTTTATGTTAAACAGACGAAATAATAATCTCATCATCATAATAGCATCGCATGTTTGTGTAATAAATAATTGTACGCAATGTGAAATGACGTTGGTCTAAATGGTAACAATTGAAATTTCGTACGGATAAAAACATTTTAACATTTTGCGTTTATAAAAAGTCGGTATAGTTTTTCTATGGAATTGAGGATTAATGGATGTAATTGTTTTACGTGAACGTGGCTTTGAATGCCGGAAAACGTGTACAGACTTAGGTTTCATGGGAGATTATTATTACTATTATTATTGTATATTTACTGTTATTCTCGCAGATTGGGCCGTGACCGGTTCGGTTTTCACAGATAATATTGTCGAAATCAATCTTTGTTTTTCATTGAGATACAATTTACAATCCATGTAATCGGAGCGCGTAAAACTTTTACATTTCTTACTAAACTAAATCCAGAAATCCTTTGTATAGTCGTACGATTCAGTTTTGAATTAACGATTTATTCGAACGATTATTTTCTGTTTTGAAATATAGGTAATAATCCACTTATTATACAAATAACAAGTTAATAAAATTTCGATAAAGTAAACTAAATTTCAATTAAATACTAATAATACTATTATTAATCGAATTGAAATATATAACAGTTGTATACAGTATAATATTTTTATAAAAAGATGTTCGAAACTATGTAAATTTGATACTTTAATAATTGTTTTAAAAGTTATGTTATAAAATATATTTCGATAACGAAATTTGTTTAAAAATGTCTGAATACTATAGAGGAAAACGAACTCTTTGAATTATTGTATTATATTATTTTTATTATAATACCTTATTTTAGTTTAGATTATGTTCGTAAAACATTATTTACGTACTCGATCGTAAGGCTCTCGAAAAGTATTTACATTATAAATACTCATATACTTACAAACATAATATTCAGTATATATAGATAAAAACCGTTTATGTTAATAATATTAATTATTTTGAGCGTTAAATAGTAATAAATTGTATTATAAATGTATAAGAATTGGTATTGGTGGCCAGTTAATTAATTCAATACAAATACAGAATCAAATCGTTGAATTGTTCGTGTGTACACGTAAGGTGTAGGTCTCAATTACGTTGGAATTGATTTTATTTTTCTATTAATTTTATCGTTAACCGGTCGGATAATTAATTAATGTAGAATATTTATTTCGTGGTCCATAGAATATAATGATCGTCTCGTTTCGCAGGTATCCGCGAGGAGAACATGACGCGATTAACGTTGGCGATACTGTTGTTGGTGTGCTGCACGCGCGCCGTGTGGTCGATTAACGATCGTTTGCGGGAGGTGTTCAGCTGGCGGCAAGTGGACTTCGTGTTTCCGGACCAGCAGTCCAGACAGGCGGCCATCGCCAGCGGCGAGTACGTGCAGGCCAACAACATGCCGCTAGGTCTGGAAGTGTGGCGGGACAAGCTGTTCATCACGGTGCCTCGGTGGAAGGCCGGCGTGGCGTCCACGCTCAACTATGTGTCGCTTGGTTCCGGTAAATTGTTGTACACCGTTGTTGCGTAGAAGAGACTCGGTATACTCGTTGGTTGTAACGCCACGGGTTGTGTTTTTAAAAGCCGACGTTAAGGCGGTTTTTATGGTAGAATGCGAATAATGGAAGTTCCTACGATAACGTCGGGCAATATTTTAATTTGTGACATCTGTCTCTCCTCAACGTACTCTTTCGATTGATGAAATCACCAGACGGCCGTTGTCCCCGTTTTCCGAACGATCGGCGATGGCTCCGTTCAATTTTTTATAATAATAACCCACTGCGTTCGTGACGAACGAGGCTATCAGATGTTCAGGTGCGTTCCGTTTGGCCCCACTCAGTATCCCCGCTGTTCGAATTCGTCACTTAGTACGTTTTCCATTCGTTTCGGGTGAGCGTGAGTTGAAATCTAGACGTGATTCCTTCACGATTCCGTCGATATTCTACTTGTATAATGCGTTTTCTCGATAGTTGTCGAGGTTTAGCACACCTTTTTACGTTTTTTCTTTTTTTTAATACTCATCGGATAGTTTTACGAAAACGAAAAATATCGATAAACAATAATTTATAAAACAATGCTACACGAAAGAAATACACGAAATTCGTTCAAATATGTTAGGACTTAAGCAAATAATACGGTAAATTTACGTGTTCCGTCTGTTAGTCGAATTTGTTGTTTTTTTTGGCGCAATTTTCGGATAATTTTGAGGCAACAACCGTAGACGATTTTAATACCGGCTTGGTCGTAATTACATCCGAGCCTCGCTAATGATATCGATAATAATTACGTCATGTATGCAGCGTTGACGGACCGTGGATATACGGCAACCGGACAATGGCCGTTGCCCGCGTTGCCGATTCACATGGTCTGGAGACCGTGACGCCACAGTCGTTTGTACACGCGCGTTTATTCGCGAACAAACCTACGCGGATAATATTATATCTTTCTTTGCTTTTTTATTATTCTTATAACTAGTGTTCGTATGGTGCGCGCATGCGTACCACTGCACATATTTCACATATTTCGCCTCGAAAGCTTTGCGAAGGTTAAAAAAAACAATAACACCTATCGGTGGCGGTCGTGCATTATTTTCTCCTACTTTCATCGAAATTAATAATAAAGTATCGGGAAATTCAGGTTTTGTACTGCGCGCTGTTAAAGTCTCTGGATGGTCGCTAACAAACATTTATTACGATATTACTGTTATTACGTTCTGCGAAGTATTTATCCACAGTTTTTTAAGATACGTTTCCAAATATTATATCTACCTTTCTTGGACACCATCTAATTCTTGTTTTAGGAAATAGCAGTGTGAATACAACGGCTTAGCAAATTAACATAGTTAAATTGTCACTAACACTTTAGTTTAGTAAAAATTGTATTATAAACATTTACCGAATAGTTATATGTTAGCTATGATTTTCGTTACCATCGAGTACTGTGGACATTACATTCGTTGTAATTACCAGTTAACATAGAACCGAAATTTGGCGTTCGTTTAATAAAAATACTTTATTTTAAGAAGTATTTTGTTTGAGCATAGGTTACACAATAATTAGTATTTAAACAGAATAGTTCTAGGCGAATAATAATAAGTAACCACGGCTTTTCGACTGTATAGAAAAAAAAACGTTCGATAATATTCAAATAAATTCCATAAATGTAAACGAATTACCGTTTTTAAATATCGGTAACCGGTAAAAGATGGAACGTATAATATTTATTTGGAGTTATTTGATAATTCTTATTCACGTCTAAACATTATGTCTACTTAGAACGGGTTCTAACTGTGAGGCGAATGTCGCTTGTGAGTTTTGATATGAAAACAATCAATAGAAACAAAATTATTTTATCGTTGACACGTTCATATTGGGTTCCATATAACGTGTGTGCCAACGAGTTTGTTACAAAATCGCTACTTCAGCGATACGTGTGCACATAGACCGTACGTGCATCTGCGCGGGCGCAAAATAATTATTATTGTACCGGTATTTTCATGAAGAGTGAAAATGATATCGTCGTGTTGTAATACTGTGTCCACATATTTCGTCAATTTCATGCTGGCAACTGTAATCACGATACATACGTGAATTGTATTTTTGAAGAAGTTTATTTTTACTTTTTGTTTGATCATTCGAAAAACTTATATTATCAAATGGAATGACGAAAATCATATACGACACAATAAGGAAATATAATTATGAAAATATATTTTGTAATTCATTATGCGTAGCGTGTACGTAATATTATTACGTGATTATTACACAATACGTTATTTTGATTTTGCTTTTATTGTACCTAATTAATTTTGAGTTTTGGTAGAGGTGTTGGTTTGAAAAGGTTTTTACGAAATATATATATATATACATATACATATACACACATATTATTTTAGATAATGCGTTTTAAATAAGTTGTTAATATATTTTATCTATTTATCGTGCAAATTTATTAATATATTCACTGGTAAGCGTATTTATGTAATATAACTTGAAACGTTTGCAAAATATCACGCACATTGTAATCACATAGATTATTGATTGAAAAGCAGTTTTTAAAATCCACTAAATATATCGTACCAATTAATTTTTTTTAACGATTTAAATACAAATTACTTCGGTTATCAATTTTAGTACCCGTCTTTTGTAACGGTATTGCAAAAATGAAGTGGTTGAAATATCTACACTGCGTATTACTATTTATTTGCTATTGCATGATTGAAGTAAATTATTGAATTTCAATAAAGTTAAATAACGCATAACAGTTACGTAATGCATGGTGATATGTTGAATGTACAGTATATTAAAGAAGATATGTGTTAAGCCAGAATTGTTAACGTAAGTAGATTAAAATATTACACTTTATATAATTATATTTGTCGCTTGGCTAAGGAGAATAAAAGAAACGATTTCATGTATTATCATTTATTGTAACAGGTTTAGGAAATGTACTTTACACGTCCGGATTTAATAAAATGTATTAATTGACGGGCGATCATTATTATTGACATCAGGTTTCTGTATTTTATTAATCATTGTTTTTAATGTTTTATTTGGGTTATCGGCTTTATGAATATTTTTATATTTCTCATATTACGTAAACTTTATTACAAGATTTATGCAAAAATGAAACGAGGTTACTAATCTTTGTGACGCCATTCATCTAGTTTCGTTCACTTTCGCGCAAGTCAACTCTCCATTATTATTTTAAATATAAAAGCAACGTAATGCCAACGGTGCTTGGTGTTTTAAAGTTTTCATAAATTTTAAATAAAAACGAATATTATCATTTTCAAGATAACCGGACATAGTTAAAATATTATTTTGTTGTCGACGCGAGAAAAATTCGAGCTAAGTACTGAGAAAATCAGAACTATAAACGTCATTAAACTAATACAATTTATTTACGATAATTAAACACGTAGCTGTAATTTAAAACGGCGTGACGAACTAGTTTACGGCGAGGAATAAAGGATTAATATTAGCGAGCCTTGTAATTTATTAAACTCCTCGCCACAATATTTAATATAGCATATCAGTGTATCGTATAAGTCGATTTGTTATTTTTATACAAGTTTTGTATTGTTATATAATAACATATATGTATAATGCGTTAAAGTCGTTATGTATTAAATATAAAAACATATTTCTAGTAAAACGTACTTCGTTTATTTGTCCGATTATAGTTTTAAACGTATTAATCTTACGACTGATTTAAACATCGCAACAGCGAATATTTATTATTTTGCGAAAATATTAATTTTTTTATGTGTGTTTACTTGAAATCGTTTCTTTGAAATGTTTATATGTATTTTGATACGTTTTATGCAAAACTGCACCTATTTATTATGCATGACTTTTATATTATAAATTTATTTTTTTTTCGTGTGACGCATTACAAATGTAATTTACGTAAATTGTTTCTATCGATTTTATAATAATATTGTGTTGACGGAAATTTAATTAAAATTGACGTTGTTATACGCCTTATAAAGTATATTATAATTATGTTATTATTAATAAAATATAAAATAACGACACGCGCAATAGTATAACGTGTTACTAAAAAATATTTCGTTCGTTTTCAGAACCGGAAAACCGATCGCCTAATTTGATACCGTATCCAAATTATGAACAAAACCGTTTGGTCTCGAACTCGACCGATCGTTTGGTGTCTGTATTTCGCCTTAACGTGGATGCGTGCGACCGGCTGTGGCTGGTTGATACTGGGCTGAACGATGTCTGGGGCGAGGCTAAGCAATTGGAAACACCTAAACTGATGATATTCGACCTGAACACCGACACATTGATCAGACAATATACATTTAAGCCCGACGACATGAAACCCGATTCGTTCTTCGCTAATATCATCGCGGATACGACCGCGGAAACATGCGACGATGCGTTCGCGTACATACCCGACTTGGGCGGTTACGGACTGGTCGTGTACAGTTTCGCGACTAACACGTCCTGGAGAGTGAAGCACCATTACTTCAACTTTGACCCACTTGCTGGAAACTTCCACGTCGGCGGTCAAAACTTCCAATGGACCGACGGTGTATTTGGTGTAGCCTTGTCACCGGTTAAGGACGATGGGTTCAGGACATTGTATTTTCATCCGTTGTCTAGCACGCGAGAGTTTTCTGTGTCCACGCACATCGTCCAGAACGCCAGCATCGCGTCGGACAGTTACTACGAGTACAAAGTGCTCGGGTCCAGAGGTCCTAATACTCAGGCCAGTGGCTCGTCGTTGGACGAAAGTACCGGTGTCCTGTTCTACACTCAAGTGAATAAAGATGGTATCGGTTGTTGGAACTCATTCCGAAATACGGACGAATATTCAGCCGACACTAACTACTTGATAGCTTCGGACAGTCAGACGCTGGAGTTCCCCAACGATCTGAAAGTCGACAAAACCGGAACGCTCTGGGTGCTCTCGGACAAGTTACCGATGTTTTTGTACAAAGGCCTCGATTCTAACGTGACGAATTACAGGATTTTTAACGCCCCTGTGGTGGACATAATCAAAGATACTGTCTGTGACGTTAAATAGATTCATTTCGCATTGTATACAGCACAAATACACATGGCACGATGAAAAAATCTGGTTCCTTGTACCTCATGAAATCGGGTACATAAATAATGATAATAAATATGGTATACACGAATTTTTATATTATTTTATTTGACTAAACATGTATACAGTATTATTTCATGTTCATTTTTAATTTAATAAAGACGATTTTCAACAATTTTCGTTAAATCTGTTATTATATGTAGCTAGTATTATTACCAGTACTATACATTCTCATATTTTGCTCATTCAATAAATTATCGTTTTTATTTATGACGAAGATGAATTTTGTGGCTCTCGTGTATAGTATAAAATGTTGTTACGTAATATTGTACATGTACCGAGGTATCAATAAAATTTATCGTTTTATTACATTTTGTTCTCTGGTCTTTGTTCGACAAATAATCGTTGAATAATTTTGTCTGGTTAAGTTTATAAACCAATTCACTGCTCAGTTTATTATTAGCATTGTTGTTGGGAAGCTCAAACAGTCGACTAACTTTAGCGATAATTTGAAAAGTATTGTACTATATATCGATATAATATACAAATATATGACATATATTGCTACATTATACACTATGGTATAGTTACGTTTTACAATACATAATTATAAAAATTGCTATTAATAATTAACCGATACAGTACGCGAATTTCGCTATAAATAGCGATAAGTAAAGTCTGTGTAAAAACTATACGTTAGATTATCTAGGTAACCAACTTGCGGCTCGAGTCATAGTCGCACGCGGCTGGCGTTTTATTAACGAAAACAAAAACATACTTATTAATACTATGACAGTTTTTTTACTATATAAATAATACACATTCCATAAATATTATATTATTTAGAATTTTAAATAATAATAAATAAATAATAATTTTTATAATGTTTATATTGTATAAGTAAATGTTTCTATATAAAAAAGCTAATTAACTGATGTAACGTGTATCGATAAAATGTTATTATTTAATACAAAAAGCAAAACAAAGCGTAGTTCAACAGTCACTATATTTTTAAAAATAGAGAAAATCTCAATATTATTAGTAATCTAATTAAAATAAAATAATATCCAACTAATAATATGACGTTTATTTTCTGTCAGATATATTTATTATTTTATGGTATATGATATATATTTTATAATAACGATTGAAACTATTTTTTATTCTCGTTATAATTATGCTTATTTGTACAGTTCACGAACACATTAATATTAGCTATTCTTAATATATTATTTTGAACATGTAATACATTTGGAATAATAAATAAATTTAATTTAGTTTATTTGTTAATATTCTAATTTAAAGAAATCGTAGGAATAAATTATTGTTAAAATATTCATCTAATTTAGAAATCTACATTTAAATTCTTCATTGTATCTTTTGATAAGGTTTTTCTGTTATTTCAAGTTTTATAAATTGATTGTAAATAAATAATAATATTGATTCGAAAATTCTTCGGAGATTAATTCAAATTATATAATATTATACGTGTAGTGATAAACTTTGAATAAAATAATGAATTTAATTAAAAATTTAAAAAAAAATGTACATTTAATGATAGATAAATAATATTTATTAGTTGACAGTAAAAAGTTATTACAATAATTCATTTAAGCAAAAATATCTTAATTTTAACATTTAATAAGTTATAACAAATTTAGTTGTAGTATAACATTTTTATTTAAATATTTTTATTTTATCTCAACTATTTAAAAATTTAAATTTAACAAAGTATTTAAGTTTACCAAAAATCCGAGTTTAGTTCAGGATCGTTTTACGAATGTAATAATGAATCTTGATATTAGAAATGAACAAATACAATAGAGTATATTTTTTTAACTTTTATTTTATGTTCGAAACTAAAATGGATAAAATGTTCTTAAGTTAATCTAAACTCTACGATAATTTTAAGTACAATTGTTAAACGAAACTCTTTAAAATTTAATAGTCTACTTGTTGTTCTATTGATTTTCTCTAACATTATTTATGCTTCTAAAACAATACTTCGCATATTTTCTTATCTTTTTTTTAATACTATAATTTTATAATCGATTAGTATTTTGCTTATATTCTATTTATTATTCTTGTTAGCAGCTTAATTTTTATGGAGTAATCCCTTATTTTCTTAGTATTAATTAACTATATAAAAAGAAATTAATTTGGAAAAAAATAACAATTTTAAAAACCCTTAGTGGTTTTCAACAATTATGAGTGTTATAATATTTTCGGACCCATTATTATACATTACTATGTATAACAAATTATTTGCTTAAAAATTATCGTCAAATTTATTTATCATATCCAATATCTTTAAATGAGCAATTTATATATATATATATATATATATATATATA
>JAIPRN010000401.1:0-72984 GCA_025469175.1 Geopemphigus sp. TES_GeoC_2020 | reverse complement strand
ATATATATATATATATATATATATATATCTGAATCTCGGAAACGGTTTCAACGATTTTTATGAAATTTAGTATGCAGGGGTTTTCGAGGGTGATAAATCGACCTAACTAGGTTTAATTTTTACAAAACGTCTTTTTATCCGTATTTAAAAAAAAAATACCGAGCAAAGTTTGGTCACCCGATATTTTGATCTATAATTGTGGATCATTTTATTAACAATCTTAAGTGCTTTGTTTACTAGTGGTGTATTTATGAAAATTGATGAGGATAATAAGATTATATTTTCCCTTTTAAGAATTACTTTTAGTAACGAATAGTTAAATGTATAGTTATAAATTATGACGTATAGATAGGTAATACGAAAATTTCAAATTTTAGGAAAAATCAAGTTTATATTTTAATAATATGAAAACAAATCGGTAAATATATTCGATTATAAATTGTTGTTTGATTATTGTACGACTGAAATCCGATGAAAATAGATTTATTTGGGTTCTTGATTATGTAGCTTACACAGTTTTTTACTCTTGAAAATGTTGAAAAATCAAATAACCCATCTCGTTTCTTTTATGCAACTTTTCTTTATAGTTAATTTTAATTTATCAAATAAAATTTTTAAATCGATAACAATATAATAAGTAAATAATTAATATATATATATTATAAAAAAGATAATTTTTACAAATCGGTTGTTATATTAGAAAATATGCAATTTTAGTGGTCGTACCTATATGTATTTTTCAAAAGATGGGGCAAACTCATATATTATGTCTCCTGTGTTCTTTTAAACTATTATAATGCCGGAAAAAATAAAACGATAAATACGCCACTGTCGCTTATCTGAAATTTTATTTTCTGCGTAACATATTAAACATACGCGCTTGTTTAAAAAGGACGAATCCTATTAACACGAACATTATTTATAATATCAGCAAAGGAGTAAGAAGGCGTTTTCTTCGGCCAGTTTGAAAATCGATAAATATTCCAATTGAATCGTGCTACGGCCTTCACACACTCACACACGACAGAACACTATTCGTTGTGCGTTTTATAGATTCAAATCGTTCGCCCCATTTGGTGCCGTATCCGAACTACGCGATGAACCGGTTACCTTCTGGCAAGGGACAGTCTGTCGACCGGACTATCGTCAACACGTACCGGTTGAGCGTGGATGCGTGCGACCGTCTCTGGGTGATAGACGTAGGGGCGGCGAATGGTACGATTTACGGCCAACCCAAGTTGTTCATCATCGACCTAAACACGGACCGCGTGGTGCGCATGTACACCATTACAGCAGACCTGACACGTATGGACGGCAGCACGTGGTTCCCGGGTCTAGTAGCGGACGTGGATCCGCTGTCTTGTGACCGGGCATTCGCGTATCTACCGGACATAGGCTGGGGCATGTTGGTGTACGATTTTCATAAGAACGTGGCTCGGCGACTGGAACATCATTACTTCTATTTCGACCCGTTGGCCACGGTATTCAATTTCCACGGCGTTCGCGTGGAATGGCTAGACGGACTGTTCGGCTTGACCCTGTCCGAACGACATCCAGACGGCTATCGGACCCTTTACTTCCAGGCGTTGGCCAGCACCAGAATGTTCTCGGTTAATACGCGCGTCTTGCAGTCGAACGGTAGCGTCACGAACACGTTCGACGAGTACCGACACCTAGGTCACCGTTCGGCCGGCATGCAGGCCGCTTCAATGTCAATGGACGAAACGACCGGGACGGTGTTTTACGCGTTAATCAATCAGGACGCGGTCGGCTGTTGGAACCCAAGGCGGTCGGAACACCATTCGAACAAGACTACGGCCATAGTGGCCCAGGATTCGGTGACGCTTCATTTCCCGTCCGACGTTAAAGTGGACTCTAACTCGATTCTGTGGGTGCTAAGTGACAGAATGCCGCTATTCCGGTACCGGGTACAGGATTTGAACGTCGCTGACGTGAATTATCGCGTATTCGGGGCACCCGTCGCCGACGTCGTCCGGGGAACAGTTTGCGAGTCTATCGTGTCGGACGGCGGAGGTGCTTTGAATACAGGTTCGAACGTTGTGTATATTGTCGACGGTGATTCCGGTAACGGCAATTATCGTCCGACGCGTCCACCATTTCAACAATCGAATGTCAACACCAGTTGGAATTTTCCGTCGGAGCGATAGGATTGACATAAGGATCATAAAAATAAAGGCGTATCTGCCGTGTTCGATATATATATTTATTTTCGATTTATTTAATAATTTTATTTACGCGGGATTTATTTTTCAAATTATCATTAGAGATATCGATGTATGTTTAAGCGCATTTCCGAAACAGTGAATTTTATAATTATTAATTGATCGATTTATTATACGTTACGCATATTGTGTACTTTTCAACGTCGTTATGATGTGAATAGATTAATGATTTAAATCGATATACGAAATGTCTTATGTGATCGAATTAATTAAACTCAATTTTTTACGTTTTTAATTCGTAGCGACTTTGATGTTTAAATAATGTTATTAATGCTAATTGGATAAATTATAATAGGACGAGTAAAACGAACGTTAAATTATGGTTTTAATTTGTCACGCTTAGTAAAATACCGATTTAAAAAACTTAAATATATTCGACACGAGATATCTCTTATAAAAGGAATATCTAGTATTTTTGTAAAAATCATAATCTAGGAATCTGGGATGAATTGTGTTAAAAAATGCATATTACGATAGAATTTGAGAAATATTAATTTTAATAATTAGAAACCGTTGAATATATTTTGAACGAATCTAAAAATATCGAAGAAATAGGGACACGATTTAAAATTTATGGATATCTCTAACGTTTTGAAACGACTAAAGCTATTCTCTAATATTATTAAATATATTTAAAAACGGATAATAATAATTAGAATATTTCGTTTAATTATTATTATATTTGATTTTTAATAATTAATTTTTAATTTATCGAATAATTATTATTCTGATATTATCCGAAATCTGATAATATTTAGATTAAACAAAATTTTATTTTGATCTATGGTTTCTAAAAAGTCCAAATAAAAAATTTTAATAAATTACTTATATTTCAGAAATGATAAGGTAAACGAATATATAAAGGAATCCTTTTGTTGTAGTGTATAGTTTTTGTAAGAAATTTTTGCATTTTTCTGACTATACTTAAAACTTACAAAATATCGAAATCTTTATAATTAATTGAATATTTTGTTAGGTTTACTTTTAGAAAATGTCTTTTCAAGGAATTATTATGTGATATTTTACCGTTTATATTATTAACTTTATAGTTTAAACAACAATTGAAATTGAATTATTAATGTAGAATTGAAAGCCTTTTAGTATCAATAAAAATTTCAATCGTATTATGAAATAAAAAACTGGAATATCCAATACGTATGACAAGAGAAGAAATACTGTGATAATGGATTTTATGTTTATTAAACGTACGAAATTTTTATTAAAAAAAAATGTCTATAGGTAAGTAATTAATCTGAATGATCCATATACTAAGAAATTTATAACAACGTTTTAAGTTATCGGATATATAATTAAAACTTGTTTATGACCTAATTGTCTAATCAAGTATATACGCATTACTTATATTCACGACGAATAAATTATTACTTGTCTAGGTTCGAATCAAAACCGTTCGCCAATGTTGGTGCCGTACCCAAATTACGGGATGAACCGGTTGCCAAATCGAAGAGAACGGGCTGTTGACCACATTATCAACACTTTCCGAATAAGCGTGGACGCGTGCGACCGTCTCTGGGTGATCGATATGGGAGCGGCGAATGGCACAACATACGGCCAACCGCAACTATTTGTCATCGATTTAAATACAGACAGAGTGGTGCGCCAATTTACCATCGCCGGGAATCTGAGGCGCAGGGACGACAGCACCTGGTTCCCGGGGCTAATAGCGGACGTGGACCCGAGGTATTGTGACAGAGCGTTCGCCTATTTGCCCGACATCGGATGCGGCTTGGTGGTGTACAGTTTCCGAACAAATTCGGCCTGGCGGTTAGAACACCCTTTTTTCTACTTTGACCCGCTGGCCACGTCGTTCAACATCAGTGGTATTCGGTTGCAATGGAATGACGGTGTGTTCGGGTTAGCATTGTCTGAACGACACTCGGACGGTTACCGTACACTTTACTTCAGCGCGATGTCCAGCACCAGGATGTTTTCGGTGAATACGCGTATCCTGCAGTCGAATAGGAGCGTCGCGGACACGATTGACGACTACAGACACCTGGGTCATCGTTTACCTGGTATGCAAGCCGCTTCTATGTCCATGGACGGCGCGACCGGGGCGTTGTTCTACGCGCTCGTCAATCAGGATGCGATCGGCTGCTGGAACCCGAGACGGTCCGGCCAGCACTCGACAGAGACGATGGCCATTGTGGCCAAGGATTCGGTTACACTCCAGTTTCCGGCTGATCTTAAAGTGGACGTGAACTCCAACTTGTGGGTGTTGAGTGATAGAATGCCCTTGTATCGATTCCGGGTGCACGACTTGGACGTGACCGACGTCAATTATCGCGTATTCAGAGCGCCTGTCGCTGACGTAATTAGGGGAACGGTCTGTGAACCCACTGAGTCTTCCGCGACTTTATCTAGCGGTTCTAATGTGGGGTACAATTCAAACTCGGAATACAACATGAACTCGGAATATAACACTGGATCGAATATGGGATCTAACACGGGATCTAATGTAGAATTCGATCGTGAACGCGACACCTCTTCAAGTGATGGTTTCAACACTAATCCTCTTCGTACCACGACCCGACCACGGCCGTCTCAGCAATCAAATTCCAACATAGCATGGAGCACTTCAAGACTCGATTGAACTTGTACTCAGATTTCATGTGCAGAACGGTATTCAGTAGTAATTATTTAGGGGAAAATATATCTTTTCAATGTCGTCAAAATGTGTGATTTATCGTTCAATTTTATCTTTTTACGTTATTCATATTATTATTGTCATTCAATATATAAAGAACGAATATAATCATGTATATTATAAGGTCTTTAAAATTATTAATGGTATTTATGATAAATTAATGGTTTGTTACACATCGAAGTTAGCGCAATTGGTTAGAAATAGAAGTAAAAATTATTGAGGTAGACTAATAACGTAAATCTTAAGGATATTGTCAATAACATTTTTGTCTCTAATTTGAATTTAACGATTAAATATCAATAAAATAAAGTAAGCTGAAAATTAACTTCGAAAATATAATTTCCAAGAAATCGTTGCCTCCATATATAGGAATATATTTTATAGTTGCATTTTCACAAATTCATATTTTTATACAAATGAAAAATGAAAATGTTGATAAGAAAATAATTTTAAATTTAAAAAATAATTTGAAAAATGTATACTATTAGATTTGAAAACTATTTTAAATATAATTTTAAGTAGCTAATTTGAAATGTGTTTAAAATATATTTTTGAATACGTTTATGATGTTTCAATTTTCTGGAATGAATTTTAGTATATATGATGGATGTTGTTTAATTAGTAATAGTTATATAATAATTGCTCTGAGAATTGAACTTCTTTCAAATTTTTTTGTGTGAATGGTAAACGTTTAATCTAGATCACCATTTAATTATATATAATCTAATTAATTGGACACTTTTCTTATATGTTTTGCGATATAAAAGGTATAAAATTGTTTTTCTTGTTAATAAAATATAAGGAATTTTATTAACTTTTTTTCGACAGAAGGTCATTTTAATATATAACCATGAGGATTTAAAAGTTTGGAATTTTCAATATAAATAATTATATTTAAGAGAATTAACGCAATATTTATTTGAAAATATTATAATTGATTATTACAGTACGTGGATGTTTGATATTCAGTGATATTTTGTCTTCTTTTTGACATTGCGTGTATTTTGTAATATTATTGTTCTTCAATTATTTTGTCCAGATTGACGTAAAACGTTAACTTAAACGTCGTTTGTTATGTTCTGTTTAGTATAGGATATTATTCATTTTTTACACCCTACCATGTATTTTATTAAAATCCCCCAAAAATTAGTATGTATATCTTGTACTAAAACGTAAAACAATATTAATCAATTCAAAATATAAGAATACGTGAAATTTAATTGGATTTATGTGTAAATTAACCAATAATTTGGAGTGATTTTTAGGTGGTGGGACTGAAAGCAAAAACTATATGGACGATTAATTAAGAGCGATTTAAATTTAAAAAGATTTCTTTTTATAAATTAACCAAGAAATTTGTTTTAATTTGAAGAATGTGTAAGACGATATTAAATCATTAATACACTACAATTCATATTTAACGAATAAATAATTATTAATCTTTATATAATAGGGTTTATATTTTTGATATAAATATAACGTTTTCTAGCAAACATGATGAAATGAAATTATTTAGATGTAAGTTAAAATTTTTTACAATAATACGGTTTTTCGATTAGGAAATAAACTTTTATAAATCGTCGATAAAATTTTATCTAGGTAGATTAAACGATATAGACAACTTTTGTTTTGGTATGAATAAACATTTTTACGGAAAAGTGTATCTTAAAACGGATTTTTTAAACTTGGAATTTTTGACAAAACACGGACAACATAAACAACGATACATCGCCTAATTCAACTTGTAGCTTTTTTCTGCAGTCGTGCAGATATTAACGTAAACGTATTGTTTTCGTAGGTTCGAGTAAAAATCGTTCTCCCCTTCTGGTGCCGTACCCGAACTACGAAGTGAATCGTTTACCGAACGGCAAGGAAAAGGCTGTTGACCGAATAATCAGCTTATTTCGCATGAGCGTGGACGTTTGCAATCGTCTCTGGGCGATCGACATGGGAGTGGCGAATGGCACGATTTACAGCCAGCCACGTCTTACCGTTATCGATTTAAACACGGACCGGATACTGCGGCGGTTCACTATCACTCCGGATTTGAGGCGTGTGGACAACAGCACGTGGTTCGTTGGCCTGATAGCCGATGTGGACCCAAAGGCGTGTGATAAGGCTTTTGCTTACATGGCCGACATTGGTTGGGGGCTCGTGGTCTACAATTTCCGCGACAACACTGCTCGGCGATTAGACCATCCGTATTTCCACTTCGACCCGCTGTCTACGTCGTTCAACGTCGGTGGCGTCCGGATACAATGGAGAGACGGTATATTCGGTTTGGCGTTATCCGAACGTTACCAAGACGGTTATCGGACACTTTACTTCGGCGTGATGGCCAGCACTAGGGTGTTCTCGGTGAACACGCGCGTCTTGCAGTCGAATAGCAGCGTCGCGGATACGTTGGATGAGTACAAATATCTGGGCCACCGTTCGGTCGGTATGCAGGCCGCTTCCTTTTCAATGGACCAGGTCACTGGGTCAGTATTTTACTCACTCGTCAACCAGAACGCGATTGGATGCTGGAACCCGAGACGATCGGAAGAACATTCAGCCGAGGCCACTGCCGTAGTCGCCCAGGACTCCGTGTCGCTCATCTATCCGTCTGACGTCAAAGTGGATGTTGAATCAAACTTGTGGGTGCTGAGCGACAGAATGCCTCGGTTCTTGTACCAAGTGCACAATATGAAAGTGACTGACGTTAATTATCGTGTGTTCAGAGCGCCCGCTTCAGAGCTCATCAAAGGCACGGTTTGCGAGCTATCACAGTCGACTGGTATCTCTAACGGTGGATATAACAAAGGTTATAATGTGGGCTCTAATCATGGGTATGGTGGCTCTAAATATTGACGCTTCTTATTCAATGACGCGACCTCGTCTCTCTTTTTGGAATAAATCCTCAATCGACGACGGAACAGTCTGGGTGATTGAAATAACTCATCGTGGGTTTGGTTATGGAGTCTAACTTAGAGTACGGTGGGGAGCCTAACACGTGATTTAACATGGGAATAGGGATCTACTAACAAAACAGGGAGAGGGGGGTATTAATGGGTACTGTATAAGGGATAAAAAAGGGATAAAAAAGGGATCTAACACGGAATGCCAAAAGAGATTAAACTTTGAGTATAACGTTTTATTAAAAAGGAAACTGCGATAGGATGTAATAAAATATACAGCTGTTCTGAATTCGGTGAATTTAATGAAAACGGTTGTTGTTCGTTAATGTGATTTCGGCCGTTTACCTGCCAAACATAAACTGTGCATGGGTCGTTCGAGATGAAAGGAACATCTAATTCCACTTATGAAAAGCAATTGTATTCCTAATATGTTATTGTATCGAAGTTATGAATTATAAACTAATGAACAAGTTTGTGTTGTATTTTATTATAAACAAGACCTAGTAGTGTGTTATAAAATGGTCGAATGGTAAATATAATAATGATATTCCGATTGTGTGAATTGTTTATGAAAAATACCTTAGACCGGTTTTACTAACACTGAACTCTGTCACCGTGAACTTATACAAGTTACTTAAGTATTCCTACGACGTCGACGCTTATAAATCCACGATATTCGTTTTTGGTTATCTTTTTCCAATAGTCGTAATTTGGCGGAAACCACTTAAACATGTAATCACACTTGAACGTGCGCATTTATGGTAACTCGTAAACACAAAACATGCAACATCTATGCGTCGTCTTTGGGGTGTTGGCCGATTGAACTTTTGCACATTTTCATCATTTATTTCTATTTACGTTGACGCTATTTGACGCTTTTCGTTAAACAAGATTAGCGGAAGATTTAAAAATCGTTTAAACGGAATAATATTATTAGTACATGTGTTTTATACGTCTCAACCGTAACGATCTACAAAAGGCATACATAATTATCATTCGAGCTATTTTTGATATTTTTAATCATGGACGTCTTAATTACGTGTTAAAATTGTAGTCTAAAAAGTAAATAAATCGAAATAATAATGATGATGATTATACCCATTTGCTGTTAGAAAGGAAGCGAGATAACCTGATGGAGACGATAAGAAAAGTATTGTTACGTAATATTATTTATTTTATTTAAGATTTCTCAAAAATCTTCTACGAATATTTTGATATTAAAGTAATCAGTATACTTCGAGGTTATTATATAATACGTGTGATTATCTAAGATTGAAAAAAGTGTACTCAATTATTATAGTTTTTTAAAATTACTCAAGAAGTGCGTTTTAAACTTCAAAAAAAGTTGTTTAATCTATGTTACATATGTTAAATACATAAACAATTTTTCCATTATTCTAAAATCATAAATTAATAAATCATCATCATTCATTATTTGTTGAAAGAATGTAAATTAAAACTATACATTTAAATTTTAAACATTAACAAAAATATGGGAGAAAAGCAATTTTTGAAATTTTAAAATATTGTCATAATGTGTATGATAGACATTATATTTGAATTTTAGACTTTTATTCCTAAAACGTCACGTTTTTATTAAAGTATTTATATACAAAAAACCTACAAATATTGACATTTTAATATTTTGAATTTAGTTCTAAACTAGTAAAAATGTTTCAAGTGTTTTGCATTATTATTTTTTGAAATTATAGTAACGAAACAGAATTTTATTTTTCGAAAATCGAATGTATCAACAAGTTCACCTGTATTTCAAAATTTGTATATAGTTTTTACTTTCCAAGAAAACTGAAAAATATATGAAATATATAACATCTGTTTATAATTATTCGTTTGTAAGGAGTGGTTATTCATTTGAAATTCGGAGCATTTGCGATCCGAAAACTGCTCGCAGACAAAAAATATACGTATTATAAAATTATCAACTTCACCACTTTCAATATATTTTAAAATTTCTTTTAACTATAAACCTATAAACTATTATATTTATGATATTTTTGCTATCAGCTTACGGACAAAGCAAATATCAATTTTTATAGCTATGTAATATATAAATACTTAGTAAAAAACTGCTATCCAAAACAACTGGAATACATTTCATGGGAAATATTTGAACAAAGGCGTACCTTATTTAAATAAATTTCAAATTCATGTAAAATACTATTTGTATAAAGCCATACTCCGGGCTTAAGTTCGAGGTCTAGGAAATAGATAAAAACTCGACATGGGGTTTTGGGCTAAAGAAAGTTACGGTTTGAGACGTGGATAAATGTTTAACTTACCGCTAGACCGTTTTATTTTTTTGTTGCTGATACTTTGGTGCGTCACGAAGATTGTTGAAGCAGCTAACTGAAGGGATTAAATGCAAAGGACCGGATTACGGTGGTTCTCAAGTATGGCGTAATAATATGGGGTACTTCACTAACCATTGTTAAATTGAACGTTTAACGTGGTTTATAAAACCTCAATCCGCCAACAACTAAAATGGCGGTTGTTAGTGTATTTGCAAATTACCGATTTATGCTTACATTATCGGCGATATTTTTAACGTTAGTTTATCGACGCAATCGTACAGAGAATTTAAAATCATTTTTGAACAATACGACGAATTGCGTGTATCCACATATATTGATACAAACTGTAAATTAAAATTCTAAATTTTTAACATAGTAAAATAGTGTCATGGTTAAACGATGATTTTATAATTTAAATTGGTTTGAAAACAATATACGTAGTCTAAAAAATCGTAAATAATAAAAATAAAATTGACATCGTTTAAAAATACCTGGCAAGTACATCGAATATAATATAAAAGTATAAAAGTTTGGAATATAATATAATTAATATTCTTTATAAGTGTTTTGAACAAGAAAATAGGTTTTCATTTTTTTTTCACGAAAAATATGTTGTATCCAAAAATTTTTAGTTACTTTTATTATATTTTTGTGTTCAATAAGAGAGGAGCCACCAGGACAGAGAAACATAATAAATCTATATATTTTACAAAAAAGAATTAAAAATAAAACTCCATTGCATTGTCTACATGTTATAATGTATTTTAACTGGTTATAGTCATGTTACATAATAATAGTATACAATATTATTATATATTACATACAATATGAATAAAAAAACATACACAAGAAATAACAACCCCACTTTGGGAGCTTTAGATATACAAATATTATTATTTAAAATTTTTATTTTTATTTATTTATATACATATATTTTTTTAAATATATATAAAAACACGTTTAACGATTTATTTCTTAATTATTCTTTGTACACAGTTGTTATTAAATATTTCGTTTTTTATACACGCTTAACATGGCGTATTAAAATTATGCCTTAAATGTTTTATGAGCAACAAATTTTAACAAAGAAAAGTTGTTTCAAACCAATTACTAGGTTTTCTAAAATAATAAATTACTCCACTTATACATTTTAATCTAGAATTATTGTAATTCACAAATCTAATCAATAAACAATCTAGTTTTTATTCCAACTCTAAAAGTCATTAATTAGTTGTTACATGATTCTACGTAAATCATTACGCTTTGGCAGACACTAATAATATTTCAAACTTTACGTACTTAAAAATAATAAACGATTTTTAAAAATTGATTTTAATTACGAAATAGTGTAACTTATGAAAATCTATACATCAATTATAGATTTAGACTTAAATATGTTTTCTGTTTTTGCATAGAAACATTTACATTGATTTGTTCAATTATATAATGTATTATTCTAAATGGTGTTTTTTAAGGACTCTGTATTGGAATACATTTTTAAAAATACATATATTATATTTTGTTGAACAACTTAATATTTTATTGAATAAGGAAATAAGTAATTGGCCAATAAATTAGTTCTACATTTAATTTGTAGTAATCATGGTTGTTATATACCAAATATTTAATTATAATAAATTCTATAAAATTAGTACTTTATTAATACTATTATATTAATATTTTTACTTGTTTATATTTTCACAAATATAAACAGATGAAATATTATATTAATTCAAACGGTTCGAAAAATAACATTTAGTTTTATTCCATTTTTAAAAATAAATAAAATAAATGTATAATAATTTAACGTACGTTTTCCTAAGTTTTTTCAAAGATATATCATATATTATATTTTAAGTAGTTAAAAGTATACAATATAATTTTTCCTTCTATTTGAATGTCATTAATTGGGTTTGTAAAATACAATTAAGTGTTCATTTTGTGATTTGTTTTGTTTTCTAATAATTTTATTTAAAATGCAATTACTTATATTTCAAAATAAAATTTTATTTAAAAAATTATTTCTAATATGTTTTATATTATATGAATATTACGAATACATTGTCTGAAATAGAAGAAGTTAACGTAAAGTAAAACCACTAAATCAAATAATATGATTAATAATTTAATTTGTTAATACATCTAATTGTATTTAATACGATTTTTATCTTGATACGATTAATGATAATTTTGGTAAAAGTAAAATGGTTAATACATACATACGTTTTTAAAAAATGTATCATATTGCGTAGTGGATTTAATATCAATTTATTTCGTTCAAAGCAGTTAATTTTTGAAAACACTACCTACCTATCTACTGATTTTAAAATTATAATTGACTACAAAATTGTCCATATATTTCTATATTAATATAACTTTTGAAGAAAATGGAACTCAAAATATTAATCAGTATTTTATAGTATAAATTATCAGATTTTAATAATATTCGTTACGAATTGAAATAATATTAGTGGGTTGAATATGCCATTGTTTTGGTAGGTTAGCAATGAAGTGGTGAGTTATATTAAATTTTGAAGTATTTATTGCCAGATTTGAAAATTTATTTTAAGTAAAATATTTAAAAAAGATTTCTACGTTAAAAATAAATATAGTTATCTAGTAAAAACTTGATAGTTCTTTAAAATCTTGAAATTTCATCAAACCATTTACTACGTTATATGCGTCTAATTTTGAATTGATTAATATGATACATTAAATTTTTGAAGCATTTTCATTTTTACTACTAATTTATGATAAGTTAGGTATTTTAAAAATAAATAGCGAGGAACTCTTGTTTTAAGTATTATAATTTTTGATTAAAGAAAAAAAATAAATCGAGATAACTCAAATTTTTTAAATTTGTGGTTTAAAATTACACGACTAATCATGAATTTAAATTTTTTGAAAATTTAAATATCTTAATGAATTTGAATCTTAAAGCGTTAGGGGTTGGTCTTATATTATGAAATATTATATAACATAACACAAGCATATATATATAAGGATTTAAATTTGTGTACCAAATTGTAAATATTGCGAAATCAATAAACTTATGTTTTAAGTATAACGCTATTTATCAAATAGTTATAACTTAATAAATAATGATTTTGATATTTTGATATTTAATATTTTGCAAGGATATTGGTAAAATAATATCTCGCTCAATTTGTAAAATGAATGATAAATACTCAAATATCATTTTGATTTTGAGTTTATCACAGTGTTAACATTAAATAGTGTACGGTTGAAATACTTTAATACGTTCATTTTTAATATTATTTATTATATTATCAATCATAATATGAATGAAAATTATTTTGTAGTAGGTAAATCATGCATTCAGTATTGGTATTTTTTCGATTAAATAAATTTTTAACGTAAATAGTAAAAAAATATAAAAAAAAATCTATAATAAGTAAATGTGCCATACAAAATAATAAATATAATAAAATCACTATGAAGTTGGAAAGTGGTGTTTACATCGCCTAATCATTTTCTGACTTTAGTTGAATGAGCTGGCTTTCTTATTTGTAGTTTTGGTGATGAGTTAACAACACTTCACTATCACAATTATTTGTAGAAAATACATAATCATTATGCGCGTTAAAATATATTAAGGCATTATTACAAATATGAATTATTGCTTAGTAATAGTGGAATACGGAGTAAAAATATCTGTGGAATACCATAGGAAGATAAAAGTAAAGTAATTGAACAGTAAATAATCAATAAAAATATAAGGAAACAAGGAAGATATATAAAATGACAATAAAAATAAATTGAGAGAAATCAAGAGAAAAGTGTACTGGATGAATCATAGGAAATTGTAAAGTGTTATTATTATATATTCTGTAGGCATTTTAATATAATTAACATAAAAAAAAGAAGTAACGATTGTTGTAAAAGTAATTTAAAAGGGTAATGAAGCTAGAATTAAAGTTCTCGAGACTAATTTCCGAGAACGTTAAGAATTTTTAAGAACATACCGGCGAAAAGTTGTTGGATAAATCAGAAGAAACTAGTAGAAAAACAGTCTTTATGAATATTGATAATTCAAATAGAATCCGGAAAAATTTTATAAGAGATACAAAATAATTAATGTCGATTTCACTCCAATGACATTGTTCTTATTATCGATACACAAAAATACGACAATTGGTTGTAAAATTTACTTAGAAGATCTGTTTAATAAGAAGTTGACAATTGAAATTGATGTAGAAGAGCGTGCCTAGTATTATGCTACTGAATTAAATATATTAAGCCTGAACCAAGAAGAAAAGAAACAAACTGCGATTTTAATTATAAAAAATTTTAAGTCTTCGAAGGTGATAAAATCGAAATTGAACTATTAATGACAGATGGCCAATATAGAGCTCCTACGATTCTGGAGATTCATTAGAGAAATATGGAAAAAATAAACAATATTATAGGACTAGAATGTATTAACATAAGTCTAATTTTTAAAAGAGATAATCAAAGTAAAGCAGAGAATTAGAGAGGGGTTTTTTATTATTGAATATAGGTTACGAAGTATTGTCGATTGTAGTTTTAAAACGATTGTGAATGTATGAAGAGGAAATAGTTGCGGTACACTTTAGTGGATTCAAGAAAAAAAAATCAACCGTTGACCGCGTACTTTTTATTAGACAAAGGTTAAAAAATATTATGACGATGTGTAAGATTTGTATTTGGAAAAAAGATCTAGGAAATTCTTTTAATGCTATAGTAATCCAACTAAGCTTCAGAAGACCAGTATTCGAGTCAAGCTAAGGAATGAAATTTCTAATTATTTCATGATCAAAGATAGACGGAAACATATTATCACCAGTAATTTTCGTTCTAGCACTAGAAAGTATTAAAAGAAAGATTCAACGAACCAGAAAATCAACGAATCTCAATGAAAATATATATTACTGATATATATAGATGATATTGTTAGCGGCAGAAAATCAATTAGAAGAGTTTCAAAAAATAATCATAGAACTGACGGGGAAAATATTGGTTTAGTAGTCAATTACGAAAAACCAAATATATACCAATAAATATATGACGACAAGAAGTCAATTGATCTATATATTAGAAATGTTAGAAAGTCTAAAGAAGTACATACATTTTAGTACCTTAAAACTACTCTAAACGTCAAAATAACCAAAAAATTAAAATAAATAAATATATCGAATTAAAATTATATTACTGTCATTTTTATGATTGTCGTCATACACATATAAGGAAAAACATTTTATTTGACTCTGATTAAATTCCATTATTTAATGAACTCTTATTACAATTATGATTTTAAAAATGATTGAATTTAATTTTAAGGGTATTTATTTATTTATTAAAATAAATAAAATTATTATTTGATGTAATTTATTATTTTAATGTTTCTATATTTATTGTGATTTGGAATAAATTTGAAATTTGTAATTGACGAGTATAAACTATGAAACATAAACAGGGTACTTCAATAAGTATGCTGGTTGAATTTTTATCCTTTTATAATACATAAATTAAATTAATTATATTTTTTCGTGGGGATAACGTAGGTTTATATATAATTTTAACATTTTGAACGTGAAATAATTTTGAAAACGATAAAATCTATTAAATTATAAACGTACACCAAAATTGAAATATATATATATATATATTTATTTTTATCAATATAAATTTACTTTTTTGGGAGTAACTTATTTTAAAATTTGTATAACAATAAACAAAAACAAAATAAGGAAAACCAAATATTATAATAACGTAATTATTTTTATATGAATTTACGCCAAAAGTTTTGGCTAAAAAGTAAATGTTTATTTTGAATCGAATTTAATTTAATTTGATGTAATTAAAACCCATAAAACACAATATATATAAATGAAATTTGTTATTAATATTATATATCGAAGAAAACAAATAGTTCGTTGGATTATCGTACGATTAGTGTAAATAGTAAATTTTTATGACAAAATTATGTTGTAATTTCTTGAGAAATAATTTTGACGCAAATTTTTTACTAAAAGTGAACCTAAAGAATTATTATATTGCTTGTAATGAAAATAATTTGTTTTTGATAATTATTTACAAAGCTCATTTATAGTTGCCATAGTCATATTTTTCAATATTTAAAGCAGCATGATTTTAATGTGACTTTATATAAAATAAATAATAAATAGCAAATAATTTAATAATATGATAGATCAACAAAAAATTATCTTTTATGTTTTTTCATATCTGTAAATATATATTAAAGACTCAAAATAATAAATTTCAATTAATCGAATTAATTTTTGTGTTTATATTTTATCTTTTATTAATTAGATTAAAATGCGTTTAAAAAAACCTTATGTTAAAATTATATATGCAGGTATTCAAAATAATCACCGGATCAATATAATACAAAACGATTGTAATGACAATATAAGAGCGCGACTATCGCCGGGTTGAACGATATTTAAGTAAATATGGTTCACATTTATGATTAATTTTGATCTGTGACTATAAGTGAATAATACTAGTACAGAATGACTTCACATCATAATTAATATTTAAAATTTAAATTAAAGGTTATGTTAAATATTCTTTTAGAGTGTAAGGTATTTTAAAATTGTTCGAGATCTTTGTATCGTATATTAATATTCACCAATCAATAAATATCTGACGTTATTTTATAAAGAATATTGTATGTAGCTATTGTTTAAATTGAGAATTTTAAAAATAATTCATAGAAAGAACTTAAAGTATAAGTAATATACATATATAATTTATATATTACTAGATTTTTAGAACCATAAATATGGTTTATATAGTTGTAAAACGTTACATTATGTACCTATATTAATATACTAACAATAATATTAATAATAATTGGAAATATTTAAAATATTTCGTCATTTAAAATTATGTGTTACCTGATGTAAAAATCAGTATGGGCAGTAGTTACATAATTAATAACAATAATAATAATAATAATAATAATAATAATAATAATAATAAAAATAATAATAATAATAATAATAATAGTATTAATGAAGATATTAATAATAATAACGATAATAAATAAAAACACTTTTACGATTTTTATATTAGGAATACGCAATAAAATAATCGAAATAATATTTTGAAAAACAGGGTGTGTTTTAAATAATTAAAATAAAAACACTATAATTTAATCCTGAAGAACTTATACTAGCCCCGCGATCTTCTTAACACCCTGTAAATGCGTTGTGTATCGTAAAGTTTTTTTTTTTTTTGATAAGCTCTTCGGCTGTTTTTTTATTTGGTATTACAAAAAAAAAATATTCATTTTAAATATTCCGATACAACACAATATTCTCAGAAACAAATATTTAACAACATCGTTACCGTTGATTCGAAATTCACAGAATGAACGCGATGTATTCAGTCACTCGACAATTATGTGCGGCGCTGAATATAAAACAGCAACGGTGGCGACTAATGTGAAAAAAGTGAACACTATCAAACAGAACCTGTCCACAACCATCGCTGCGTATTTCCAGTCATTGATTTCTTCTTGGTCTTCCTGTTGCTTACGCATGTAATCTGTGATGTATCGAACTTCGTGGAGTATTAGTTGTAGTTCTCTGGCCGAATAGTTGCAAACGCTTCTGGGCTCGGATGCCGACGCCGGTGAAGATGTGCTGGCCGCCCCACTGGTAAATACACGGTTTGACAGGACACTTGCTCGAAAATCGTCGTCTACAAACAATTATTTTCGGAACGATTAGTCGATGCGTTTAACGAAAAAAAAACATTTCGCATAAAAAATAAAAAAGTATTTTGGTCAATAGTGTTTTCAGTGTACGTACCTACTACATTTTTATACGATTTAATGTTCGGTTTAAAACGATTCGATAAATTTGAAAATAGATTAATCAGAAAACATTTGTAGGGATAAATAGTAAGCACGTAAATGTGTTTATATGTTCATTATTATGTATATTTGTATTTATATATTTAAATTATACGATATATATTATATATATATATATATATATGTGTGTGTAAAATATAACTGAAATTCCACGTAAGAGTTACCAGGAGTTCGGCGAAAATGTAATAATGATTTAAAATTATTTTTGTATTACAATATTATTATTAAATATTTCAAACACAATGTCCACTTTTATCGAGGCGTGGAATATTTTATTATGTTTATCATTCGATCGATGTTAAATTTGACATAGAAATTTAGAATGTTTGTACGATTATTTTAATTACATACGGTAACTGTTCGGAAGGCCAGGGAATCCAAAATCATTTTTGAGATATTTTTCTCTAGCGTTTTGATAGTAAATTTGGATTCTACGATAAGTTTTGTTGGAGATTTTACGTATACCGAATGCAAGGACATTGATAGGGTTTTATAGTGGTGTAACTTATGTCATATTTTATTTTATGTTTCGAGAAGTTTTATGCGTTTTTTTCTATATATCCAATCTACAGTTTACGGAAAATTTCAATTTCGTAGGGTTTTTAAACTTGGGATTTCCGTGTCTAAATATATGTATATTTGAGTTCGTTATCCACCAAACAATGACCATGAGTTTAATCATTCTTGACTGATCGATGAAACGTGTTATATTTGTTCACCTCATTTCATCATATGGAATTACTTTATAACAATATTTTTTTCAAGACACAGATGCGATGGATTAATAGTAACTGGTTATTATTATAATAATGTGAATTAACAAAAAATCGCTGTGGCAATTGGTGATTTGTGTAAGATTATGCTTCAATTATGTAACATTTTCGATAAACCGTTACAATTTCTGAATGGCAGTGGTAAAACGTAGTTTTATATTTAAAGCTAAAATTAAAGTTCGAAATGACGTTCAAAACGAGTTTGTGTAATATCATACAAAACCACGGGAATGAACTCATGACATGTGTCAATGCTTGTATGTGTATGCGCTATTATTTGTATTGTGCCCGATGACATGAAACTTGGGAATTAGGGAAAGCGAATTGTTGCGAACGTTATATTTTGCAAACTTAACGAAATCAAAGTTTTAATTTTAACAAACGGTAATGCCGACAAGCAATATGCGTTAATGCGAAATGTGTGCGGGTTTTCAAATTAATCGAAAATGATGAGTTGATATATTATAAAAGTATATTTCTCTACCTATAGGCGTCGTTATAGTTACAGAAAGCTCTTGCTGATTATATTATACAATATATACTGTATAATAATCAGTTCAGATCCAACGTTGTCGAATAAATCTTTTTTCCTCGCTCTTTAGGCGCGCGCGCGTACATATGTACATATGTACGCACGCGCACAAAGTGAAACTGTTAGAAAACGTATCGTAAAAATTGCTGATATTTTGAAAAAATTAAAAAAACTAGCATACTAATTAACGAGTTACCTATTTTTGGTAATAAATGAATAGTAAAACTTAAAAATATGCGATTCGGTACTTAATCAAAATACTCGTAGATTAAAATTACATAATTTATTAACATTTACAGACTGATGAATATTGGTAGTGTTGATATAAATTAGGGAATTTTAGGTTCCTATATTCTAAACAATTAACATTTTAGGAAAAAAAATAAAAGAAAGCCGTGTTATGAATTTTATACTTCCTTTAAAAATTAATACTGTGTACATATTACATTGTTATACGAATATTTAATTTATCTTTAGTGAAGGTTAATGAAGTATCCATTTTGATTTTTCGTCAGTTGTCATTTGATATATATGTGTGAGTGTTTATACGTGCGATATATTAAATAATTGTATGAATACTTGGAGTAAAAATATGAAAGGAAAGATGATGTGGCGACACTCAAGAATTTGGGAGAGTATTTGTATGTATGTTATTATATTATTTATTATATTTGTTATTATTATTATATACTATTATTTATATTGATATTGGTAACTGTGACAACGAATTTTAAATAACGACGTACGGATGCCATATAAAGATTCAATTAACATTACATATGAATACCTTAATATGTTAAAGGTGAGTAAAATAAGACATAGCAATATATTATTTAAATTAAAAGCTAAATTTTTATGCAACCTATCCATGATTTTACAAGTTTCCAAACAGGAATTATTATAGTTATTATTATTATAATTATTATACCAACAACTAGTCATATAATAAAATATGCTGTCGAGTTATGGACAGTTATTTTTAATAAGTTATTCGATCATAACTAACAAAAAGTTAAATAGTAAACGAAGACTTTTGAATAAATAAGTAGATGAATATATGAATATAGAACGTATTTGATTTTTCTTTGTAGTGACTATAGGGCCAAAAATATCACCTGTAAGTATATTAAATAATTATTAAACGTTAATAATAAATTAGAATTTATATTTACTATTATCTGTAACGACAAATAATAATTTATTTTATGTGTTATAGAAAATAATATATACAAGTGTACACTGAACAATGATGCATAGCTGTTGTTGATGATAAAATGTTAAACAAGTGTTTACTAATTATTCCAAAAATAGCAATATAAATAAATTCGATTTACATCAGAATCAACTGATATCGAAGTAAATTGAATTAAAATATTTTTCTCAAAGTTTTAACCATTCAAACATTATATTTGATGTGAAAAATTATATTTAAACAATAATTAATTTAATATAGGCCCTCCTATTATGGCAAAATGTTTGAAATGTGATTTTCTCTTATTTATACTTTGGAATATATTAAATATAATTATAATATTATTCTGATACTTTCTCTATAAAACATAAAGCGAATAATTATTAAGTTTTGATTATAATTTAAAAATTTTTTTTTTTCAATTTCAAATATTTGATTTTTTATAGTGTGATTTATGTTAAGTAAAATTCACATATTTTTATTTCAATTTTTATGTTTACGAATATCTTTTATTTAGTATAAATTTTAATACTACACTTTAAATAAAAATTAATTTTGTTATTTAATGTATCACATTTATTATACTAAAAGAATAATTGTTATATTTTTTATATTTTAATGTTAATTGAATATTAAACTTTACGATTTCACATATTTATATACTTTTCTTAATATGTTATCGTATGCATGTATATTTTAAAATTTAGGACAAGAAGTTTTTAAGTATATATTAGTGTTTAAAATTTTGATGAGAAATGTAGTAAATCTAGAAGAAAAATTTTTTATTTGAAATATAGTTAAAGTAAAAAATATTTTAAATTCGCCGAATTTCATATTTAATTTTTCTTTCTTAATATGACATAAATGTTAATAAGGTAACTTCATTTTTAAGAAAAGAAGGTATAAAGGAAAATTTATCCATTAGTTGCATCTCTTAAATCGGTATTGTTGCTTTCTTTGAGACTAAAAATATTGGATTAAAATACCTGTTGACCGATTTCTATTCAGCTTTCTAGTAGAATCTCTCGGAATTAGGGATGACATTTGGGATATATAATTTTTATGATCTTGTAGTTTATTGTGTAATCGATTATAATAGTAATAGGCTAATTTTTTTTAGGTTTGAGCATTTGTAGAATGTTAAGTAAATTAAGATATAGTACATATATCAGTGGTATCCAATAATTAGTCATAGACGAATTGACTAAAATACTTTCAGTGAACGAATATTAATCAGTTTTTATTCCTTCCAGATTTAATTGCCATATTACCAAATGACAGACATAATAACTTTATATTTAAGGATTTAGGATTTTAGAATTAGGTGGAAAAGATGTAAATAGTTACATAGTTTCGTTTTATTTCTACGCGAGTCTTTTGTCGATTGTTATTATTATATGTTTTGTTACAATTGCATTTAGTATGGATTTATTGTTTAGATTTAATATAAGTAATTTATATTAAATTTAACGATATATATCAGAAGAATGTGATCAATAAAAATTATTGTTATCCATATAATAGACGATTTATAGACCTTATTTTTAGTTTTTGTTATATGTCATAAATATGGTTTTATACATTTTACAGAAAATGTATATTCATAATTTAAAATTATGTTTTGTGTTGTGTGTGATTCATGTTGATTAAATATTTTTAAAAATTTCGATTTTTTTTATTATCTAAAACTGATATGGGTCATGCGTTTAATTTAAAAATAAACAACAGAATTAGCGACGGACAATTACATCGATATAAAATAATATTATATAAAGACAACTGTACCGATGTCAAGAACGTTGGCTAATAAACTCCTTGACGATCGCTCTCGGAGTTCGATGCCCCTCCGATCCGTGTACTTACCTTTGATGGCTTTGAACGATATGTCTTTACCGGGCCTTTGCATACACAACAACCATGGTAACCATAGTAAGAAAAAACATTTTACCTAAAATTAAATAAATTCAAATTCAAATTTCATAAATTCGTAACATGCATTAACGTTGGGGGTTAAATTAATCCATACTTTAATTAACTTTGTGGACATGACAATATAATAAATAGAGACTATCGTTTGATAACGTTCACTTTTTTCTATTGAATGTAATTATTATGGTATACATTTAGCGATATATATTATCTTTATATAAATACATATATTGTTATAATTACGTGATATTCAGCATGCTTACATTTAATTTGAAAATTGAATAATTTCAATTGTAGAATGACTATATACTTAGATAATTTTATTTTGTTGATAAAACGCGTCGACGTTTTTGAAAATATCATTTAGTATATTCAGCGTTCATATTTTACGCGAAATAAATAATACAAAAATTACCCATGGTCCCATTGTATGTATATCGGCAGTTCGGTGATGATAATTGAGCACCACCAATGTAAGTACTACTGACGAAGCCACCATAAACATGATACAATTGAAGTAAGTACCTATGGAAAAAGCGGTTTTGTTATAATTTTTGAATTTGGAAGATTAAGATTTAGGAACACTGTATTATTCCACGAAAAATGTTTTAGACGATTTATTAAAGTGTTCCAAAAACTGTTGACGTTATAACTAACGATAAATTAGTATAAATATATATATCTAAGTTTTTAGTAAACATATTTCGTAAAGCATGAGAATTGTTAAGATAAAAAATATTTAAATAAAGCATGCTTACTTATCGTAATAATATTATGTTGTGTGTGCACGCAATGTAATAAAGGAACTAAAACTAATTCCTACAAAATGAAAGTAGTAAGTATACTAAATAACTAATTAAAACTATAATGCGATAATATGGGTATACAAATATAATTCTTTATTGTTTTTATAACTTTATAAAAAATATCGTTATTGTTTATTATATTGAGTTTTCGTTTGATGGAAATGAATTGGAAGTATTTCTTATTTAAATGTATCGAGTGTAAACACATTATTGAATGCAATATAAGATAATAATTTTATATTCAACGGCTGAATTCAAGTTTAATATAAAACGGGCTTTAGGAAATTTCAATAAATATTTGTACGAGTAAAATTAAAAAATCATTTTTCATATATTGTAAAGTTTTATCGAAATCTTAATAAAAATTATGAAATGACGAGTAAAATGTGATACCTTTTAACACGTTTTTTTTGATAAATATGTAGTAGAAGATGTAAAGCAATTTTTAAAGCTATCTATTTTACAAATAATAGTTTAAAAAGCTAAAGTCATTTTTATATACATTAATTCACCAACACAACACTATTATATACGTGTCTATAATTTAAACTGGTAGATGAATTATTTTTGTTACTAACGAATGTTTCATAGGTTAATTGTTTTTATAATATTCACTTTTAAAAGACACGTTTTAATTTAGATAATTTTTATACTTATTTGATCATAAGCTAAAAATATTTATGTATATACTATTTTACGTTAAAATCTATTAATGAATACTGTACTAAATCTATAAAAATATTACATATATTAAGTTAATTTTAGAATTTTAAAAGCATTTAGATATTATACATTGTTACTAGTGACATAAATTAATTTCTATATGCACTAACCATCATTAAAAGATGTTTAAAATTAAATTTTTAACATCAAGTAAGCATAGTGTACGTTATTGCCAACAAATATATTTAATGTAACTGTTAAACCGTCTACAAATGTATATATATTATTAATGTAATATATAATACGTATGTATGATAGATAATATTCATTAAATACATTACTGCATACTTAATGCTCAAAAAAACAAAATTAAAATACTAAATTGAACACACACAAAATATAATATAGATATAATTAATAAATTAAACAAAACAATTATATAATCTTTAATTAAGTAAATATATTTTTTATACTCAATTATTATTTCCTTGTAGTCAGATCAGTTGATACTTGGAGTGAGGTAGTTATGTAATAATAACCACTAAATATTATTATTTAATGTTTCAATTGAAACTGGTTTATACATAAGTATTAGTTAAAACATTTTTTTATTTAATATATATATATAATATATTTTACGAATTATTTATATATTGACTTTTTTAAATGTTTATTGGTATACAGCTTGTGTTAAATGGTAGACTAGGACAAAATAAACGATAAATTTAAACAAAAATTATAAACGAAACATAAAATAATTAATAGTGTTTTACAAAATAAATGGCAGGTATATAAATTAAATATAAAATACAGAAATGTAATAAAGTTTAGGTCACATAATGGAAATTGACTGAAGCCAAATTCACTTTGGTGGTTTATTTGTTATATATATATTTACAGTACTTATAAGGTTTTAAGAAAAAATACAACTTCGTGACATGTGTGCCAGATTTCATAATAAAACGTAGATAATAACTCTAGTCACGTTTTATTTTACGATTTTAAGCAGAAAAAAGCCCAAAAATATCACAAAAAAAATCATATAAATATTCATAACAATTATTAAATTATGTGAGCGAAGATGGTCGGATAAATTCTTATATAACGAGTAAATATTTATAGTCAAATTTACAAATTATTAAATAATATTTTATTGAACTTATATTTATGATAGAAAAATTATTCTAAGTAGTATTTTAATATACAATATATTATAATACAATTTAATTTAATTTTCAATTGATCAATAAAATATTATTGCGAACAGAATATAATGCACCTATTAAATTTAGAGCCAATTTTAAAGGAGTAGTGACTTAAGAGCTCATATCAGTAGGTGGCTTTTACGAGGCAAGTCTTTTTTATAGGTAATTAGTAGGTTTTAAAAGATAAGTATTTATAATAGTAACAAGTGTTTTACAGTAAAATAATAAATCGACAAAAATATAAATCAAAATATTGTATAGCATTAAAAATGTAGTCATAAATATACAAGGGTAGTTAAAATTATACTCTGATATAATTATAAACTCAATTTTATTTTATATTCTTCAACTATAGGTATTATATTATTACAAGTTATTTTAAAAATTGTAATAAATTTACTTTTCTAGATTTTTTAAAAGAAAATTTATCAGAGTCCAATAAGTTATGTACGTTGCTTTTAACAGTTAAAATAGTTAAACAAGTTAGGCAAACTTGGGTCATTGTAGTTTACGATATTTTTCATTTTTGTACATAAGCGTTCTCTGTTACAATTCAACGATAATGACATTATTAGTATTAAATAAACGCGAAATGTAATTTCTATATTTGGGAATATGTGTTACACAACTTGACAGCTATTGCGAGTCAAATGTCTAAGACCTTGAATATTCTTTTGAGCCCTACCTATCCACAGTTGTACTTCGTCGTATTTGTATCAGACAACTTTGGTGCAGTGTTCACATTAGATAAGACGTTAAATTTAAAATTAACGATTCGCTTCAACGACGGGCGATTATTATTAGTTCCCACTGTATCATGATTTGTATTAGCACGGTATTATTTAATTTGAAAAAGTTTATTCGTGTTGCTCTTCGTTCGTTGTTTTTATGCGAAATATGTATATTCATATATATTATATCGATATATACGTATAACGAATTTACATATAATAAAAATACGAATGTTTTCATATTCTAATTTGCGTGGACATCTGTACTGATAAAATATTGGTATAAATGAAGATATAATTTTTATTTCATTTATTTTTTATTAATAATTTTCGGTATGAAATTTTCAAGATTTGAAAAACACTACTAAGTTTAAATATAAAATTATTCTTTGAAGATCTACTTCAAAGAATAATTTTATATTTAAACTTAGTAGTGTTTTTCTACTTATCTAAAGTAGATAAAAAAAATGTTACATAAAAAAATCTATTTAATAATTTACTACGCTTTTGTAGCAAAAATAATGCAGTTTCAATATAATTTCGTGAAATGTAAATTTTACATAAAAATATGTTATTCGTTTATTTACGCTTAAGTGTATTCATAGAATACAATAATGTACCGATTATTGCTGGTAACAATATGTTTTATAACCATTTTAAAAAAGTTATATATTTTACGAAAATAAAATCGAAATATTTACGTCTAATATTTAAATATTCTGTGTGTGACTTTTGAAATCACATAATTCCTTTGTTCGTTATACTTGGAAATGAAAAAACATAATTTGAAATGGCGTTTTTAAATCCAAAATGTTTGAAAATGAAATGTTAGTATATGTATTATCGTTGTACTTATATTCATAAATGAATGCGTAAATTGATCATAATAGGCAAGCATACTTTAACTTAAAATTAATGTTGCGTTCTATTGATTTTATATTTATTTATATTGGCATGCAAAATGTATAGATTTTTAGTAGAAAAAATAGCGAAAACCACAGAAGATAGTAGAAATAATTATGTATAGATAAATATTTTTATAAATAAAGCTGATATAATTTGATATAAAAGTGATATATGTTATAAAACAATAATATATGTATACGTTTGAAATAGGGTGTGACAATGTTTTAAGCATTATAAAATTTATTAATATTTTCAAAAATGTTTAATATTTATGAATATTTATATATAACAATACAATATATTGTCGAAATTTTTAATTATATATTTTAAGGTAATTTGAGTTGAGAATATAAAAGTTGAATTATAGAAATATAGATTTATTTAATGTATTTTTTAGTATTGGAAAAGAACACGAGAACCTATACTCAGTAAATTACATACAATTTTGGTAAATGGATAAAAAAACCTTAAGCTATTATATAATCGTTGACTAGGTTTTTATAAATTTGAAATACAACCTATTATAAACATCTAGTGTTTTAACCACACATAAAATAAAAAAATTGATTCGGCATATGACTTTAGTGCTTATAAACAAAATCTTTCTAAAACATTACCTATATTAAAAATTGCTAAAGTTATATTATTGAAACATCGATACTCTCGTTCATAAAAGTCAAATGTTATTTTGACAAAAACTCGTTAAACATTTTCAACGGAAAAGTAAAAATCTTCTATAAATTGTAATCTATAACCGTTTAAAGTTCATTATTTCTTAAAGGTTTTTAATGGAAACATTATTTTGTTTAAAAATGTATATTCATTTTTATTTTTTTTTCACGGTGAATTTACAGTATCATTTTAAATTCAAATAACAATTTTTCTGAAAACGTTGAAGATATTTTAAAAGTGTAATAAATTTTTTTTATGCAAAAAACAAGGGATCATTTGGAAAAGGTAGATTATGAGGATGCGGGTAAAATTAATATGTTTAAGTATTTAAGGTGAATATTATGAAAAGATAATAGTTTTGAAGAGATTTGAAATTTTAGAATTATGTGTGAATAAATTAGTAGATAGAAACATCATGTGTTTTACATGATAAAGGTGTACTCATTAGATTAAAAAATAGATTTTATAACATAGTAATGAGACCAGCAAGGCTGTATAGATTACAATATGGGGCAGTAGATAAAAAGTAGCGGAAAGAATGTATGTTATGGAGATGAGTATGTTAATACGGTTGAGTGAAGTGGCTAGAAAAGATTAAAGTAAAAATCGAGCTTATAAGGGGTACCATGTAAGTAAATGTTTTCAATAGCTGATAAAATGCGAGAGAATAGATGAGATGAATAGAGCATGTTTTAAGAAACAGATATATCGCGTGTGACAAAAGAAATGGAGGTGAAAAATAGGAGAAAAGAATGACTGAAAAAAGGTGTTGTTATGGATACGGATGACTGATGTATGTAAAAAAAAAATTGTGCGTTGATGTGGTGAAGTGGAAGATGAGAACACTATTGACTCATATAGTTAGGAGATAAGGCGAAAGAGCAAAAAGGTAATGTAATCTAATAAATGTAGCTACACCAATATTCGTAAACGTAAATATTTTAATTTTTTTTTACTTTATAATTATTGTTATATACGAAAATGTTAATCCCTAGAATAATTTTATTAAGTGTTTAATAAGTGAAAATCAATATACAAAATCATTATAACGTTGTTTGGTTTTCTCTACACATATACGTACACACGTTTCTTAACAAGAAATATTTTTATTTTATTTAATAATAATGTTTCAATTAAAACCTATAGTTACCATATAATTTAACTTTGTAATTGTAATGAGTTTTTAAAATAATATTAAAATTATTAAATAAAAGGAATAAAGTAGATTATTATTACGAATAAAATTGAAATTTACGTGTAATTTATTTACAGGTATGGTGTAAAATTGTTTAACAAACATAGTGTACCATTTTTATGTGAAATTAACCGATTATATAGGTCAATTCATACACTAGTAATTCATTAATGATGTTTGCATTGAACGAAATAATAATAAATAATAAGCTTTCAGAAACTGAATATATACCTATTCGATATTTTTGTCAGTAGCGAATTTTGGGACGAAATATTTTATCACGAGCCAACGTAATTTAAAATTTTTCAGAGTGAAAATGTTTAAAAATCTACCTTAAATTTTGGGAATAAATTTATGTTGTTTAAAAATGATTGATAAATCATTTATTGGTACGGTTATCTAAATTATGAAATTTTTGCACCTATGTTTGACGCGAGTAAGTTGTTAATTATAACGAAAAATTGAAGTACAATATTCAGTTATTATTTATATAAGAGAACAGTTTAATAGTTCTTTAAATGTATACATCATTCGAATAATATTATTTTTGTTCGCGTTAAATTAAATATTTTACGAGAGTTAAAATCCACCCTTATGTTTTATGCGTATTTTCACGTACCTAGCACATTTTTTCATCGGTTGTTTAACGGTATTAACATTTTAATTTAAAAATTTGTGTATTAAGTACAATGTAAAGTATATAATAAATATTCGTATCTGTTCCAGGCAAATTTAATTTAAATTACTAATAGTATCCTGAAATTGACATTTAACTAAACTTATATGCAGTGTTCGAATTCTGGAGTGCGCAGGATGACGGAGTGTTCTACTATTATTTTCTTTTTGTTGAGCTAGACTTTTTTTGTCATTGGAACGAGAAAGACGGTATAGGCTAATGATTAAAATAATTTTTTTCAAATATGGTATTATATTTTTGTCAATGATTCGCGTTTTTACTGTCAATAAATTAATTTAAAAAGTGTAACGGCTTTTTACAGGCCGAGTACCGTGGTAATCGATAAAAGTTGGAATCGATTGAGATTCAACGAAACCCCGAATTTCGGGTACTAAATTTGGACTAAATATTTCGTAAATCACAAAATATAATAACGGGTAAAGTAATAATCAACATTTCGTTTGTTGATCAATTCATCAAAAATCAAAAATCAATCTCCTAGCCTATACAATATGTGTGTATATTGTATTGGGAATGTGTTGTTTAATGTATGTGAATGTGATATTAGGGGAACGACAAATTTAATGTTCTTGTAGAATGGATCTATTTTTCATTTAGCAAAATTCCTTTTCTATATAGTTTTTCCGATTCGGGCATTGCCTATATTTATGTTACAAAGTGAACAACAGTTATGATATTTGTCACACCCAACCAAAAAAAGAGCGAACAGATTGAAACCAAAGTATAAGAAGACTCTAAAAACACGAAGGAAAAGTTATTAGCGTATTGTTGAAAGAAGTGGGTTCGTCAATATGGTAAGTTCTAACCTAACAAAGGCACGGCATCAGAGGATTCTGGCAACACTTCTGCCAACCGCATTAGGTAAACTACTTGTGAAAGCAGTATTGCCACACCTGTAACACAAATAATTTTAAGTAACCCGTATTTCAGTACCACATTATGACTTGATTTGAAAACATATTGCTAAATAATAATAATGTATAATAGATAAAATTATTTATCGATATTTAGCTTCATCGCGATTCATATGTCTGATTTATGTGACCGCATTAAGCGTTGGGTAATAAGGATTATCAATTTAATTTATATTTCCCACGAAATTAATTTTTGCACAACACTAATAAAATAAGACATTTTTTAAAAACAGTTCCTATTGAAATATTAATGGGTGTTATCTTTTTGTGTGTTTTAAAGCTTAAACGCAAACGGTTTAAAATGTTCTTTATATATTTATACGTTATCGATTTTAACGTTATAAATTAATTTCTAATTCATTATTTTTGCTTAAGCTGCAAAATGAACAATAATATAAATAAATCACGATGAGTTATAAAATATAAATTAACGTTTATTATTAACCTGGCCTAAACAAAACAACATAAAATGTATACATCTAGTCCATTATCACAAGCTGTATGTAACACGATTTTATTATTTTTATGCCTATGTTTTAATGAATCAGAAAGGCAAACAAATACAATCACAAACTGCAAATTCACATCGATATCAATATGCAAAAAGACACACAATTATTATTGTTCAAAGAACAAAACAAAAATAAATATGTAAAAATGTCTAAAACAATAAACAAAGAGAGAAAAGTGAAGTGAGAAAAAGCACTCGAGCGAAAGAATCAAATGGAGTATTATAGTATTATACCGAGGCAAAACCGTATTAAAGAGATTTTTTTCTATATATAGACGCTTTACGTATAATAATAATTTACAGTAACGATACTCGTATAAGTGAAAAAAGCAATAATATAATTTCAAACGTATACGGCTCGGCCTCAGGTATTTTATTAATATAAAATAGAAATCGTACAAAATCAATCAAAATAAAATTCCGTTATATATTAATACGTTCTTTAACAAAAAATACGGTTAATTTGATAATTTTATTTATGTTGTCTTATGAAGCTTCTTGATTTATTACGTGTGATTATTTCATTAAACTGGTTTAATAATTTAATCGTTCTTTAGTTTGAAATAAGGGAAATATTTTTCAAACGAATTACGCACTTCGTGTATACATTAATAAAAAAAAACATAATATTAGTATACTTTTATTAGATTATTAATGTTGTATAACATATATTTACATAATCTATTTATGGATTTTATTCTTTTTTTAATTATTTCAAATGTATCGAAAATATTTAAAAAATTATATTTTACGTTATCGGAGAATAATTTTATAAGTGAATAAATACATTTAGTGTACATATTAAACTATAATTATGTGTTTTTGTACGATTTCTAATAATCATAATTAATTCAAACGGTAAAAAAATATAAATATATGTATTATATTCAAAGTATAAATAGAAAGACAAAATGAAATTGTAAACATCACTAACTGACACAAGAGTTGGATTTTATTTGGGAGGAAAAGGGTGTTTTATGGTACCTAGCAAGGGTATGGCGTCGGAGACTTGTGGAAGCGTTTCCGCCACCAAGTTCAGGAACACTGTCAGTGATAGCAAGATGGTCACTCCTGTAACAACCAATTTATTTTTATGACCTAGAAAAATACATTCGGGAACAATTTTTTGATAAAACAACGTTCTGTTTAAAATTCAATAAAATCGTTTTTTGACTATTATTAATGTTTAATAACTGTTATTTGGGAATATAAGTAACAGTAATATGTGCATTGCTTGTCCAGCGAAGTGGTTCCTCCAAGTACCAAATGACAATGACATTTGCCATCATGCAAATTGAAATTTTTTCTTAATCCTACCTATAAGGGGAACCGCTTCGGACGTAGTTGGCATTGACTCGGCGACCAGATTCAGAAATACTGTTAGTGACAGTAATATAGTTATTTCTGAAATGAACACTTTAATTATTTTTACCCAATTTCGTATATATATATATATATATATATATATATGAATGAATAAAGCAGAAATCGTTGTGTTCAATTAATCATTTTTAAAAAAATTGTATAGTTCTTAGAAAGAAATGATATTTTTAGAGATGTAATTCCTTACGGAAATGTAGTTCAATGCGTTGAATACTTCAGCGAAATAACACTTTTAGAAAAATTTACGTAATTATTTATACGATTTTATAAATAAGTTATAAATATTTTTGCGTTGAACCTAAATGTTGAACAACGAAAGGCTTGATCGATTTGAAATGTGTATAAACATACGTTTACGAACTAAATAGGATTTATGTTTAGAACCCACGATCAATAAAAATGTCAATACAATATTCCGCAGAATTAGCCGTACTAAAGTGATAATTATCGGTGACTGATTAATATGAAAGGTATTAAATAAGTACATCAATATCAATATATGGTAAAATGATTATCTGGGAGCGTCCATTCGTTGTAATGCATACACACACGTATAGGTTCGATATTGCTTGATTCCCGTCCGTCAAAATAGTGTAAAACAACACTTTTGCTTCGGCTAATTATTGTGAAAATAAATCCGTTACCCTTGACAGCCACAAAAAGTTCTCTCGAACACGACGTCTATACGCAGCTGTGGATTACACGTAATATTCTTAGAGCTCCAAAAAATCCTCGTATACCTTGTCTCTGTTTATTCAGGTGCCGCCGGTGAAGAATAAATTGTCTATCTAGTTTTTCTTTTGTTTTTATATATTTATTTTCTTTCTTTGTCGTCCACGCACACACACACGTACATATGCACACATACACACACCCACACGCGCACCTATACACATCAAACTCCAATTTTCAACACATTATATTTAGGTGGCTGTAATAATATTTTTGTATTGTATTGTCCCGTTGTAATGTGTTCTTACCTAGCGTGAGTTTTTCGCCACAATCCGGAGGCAGAGTAAAGCCCAAGAGAGCCATGGACGAGATGAGCACACATGGCACGATCAGGTTAAAGAAATAATATAACGTCCTCCGTCGGATTTTTATTATAAACGTTATGTCAACGTATGGTTCTGGGCAACAACCGTACGTTATCACATTCTTTTTGCCTGGCATACCTATAACACAATACACAACACGTAGTTCTTTAATATACGTATTACACAAAACTTGCACCTAAATAATGGTAGTGTTTAATGGTTGCCAACGTCTATATACATTTATGTGTGTTAAAAGAACATTGTTGTTAAGAATCGTAATAAGTCAAAATTATAAGACGGTCAGGTAATGTATTAAGTAGTTAAGGAAGTCGTATATTTAGATTGAAAATCTCCGTCTATAATTATTCAAATAAATAATATTGGTATTGCGTTAATGTTTTACTTGTTGGGGAATAAATCGTGAAACAATAGATGCGTTATATGTTATAATGTTAAATAACATTGGTCAACACGAAAAGTCTTAACAATACTGTTGAATCAATAAAAATTAAATGGTTTCAACACACACGTCTTGTGTGTTGTATAAACAATTGTTGTCAGAAAATTTATTTCTAACAAATACACATTTACATTTAAATTATTGTAATAAATGCCGTAATAATATTATTTATAGAATATAAAATAGGTCATATTTGTTTTTCGAGTTCTGGAGCATGAACAACTACACATTTTCATTTTAAACTTTGTGCACATTATAACATTGTTGTTTTCAAAAGTTTGATAAAATGTTGTTTCTAACTCAAATTATATGTTATAGACGTCTGGGTATAAATCTTTTACTTTATCATTAATAAATATTTTACCAAAAATATTTGTTTAAAAAAAAAATTTCATTACATATTTTACTATTACACGATTAAAAAAAAAATATAAGGATATTATTATTACCTTAAACAGTTAAAATAAATTGAAAAATAAATTTAATAAAATACTACAGATGTTACTAAAGTTTGAGATTAAATAAAATAATCATTAAGTACTGATGTTTTAGTTTTGTTCTGTTAAACAGTTTTATAATCCTTTTTTAAGTTGCCTTGCTATTTACAAATTTATGTTTAAGATATCTTTAAGGCCAAATCAAAAGATATTAAGTAATATATTATGTGTTTTATTGTTTTATTTAATTGAATCTATTAATATTTATTTTATCGAAAAAAGGTATTTCTGACAGAAGATATTTTATTGTGGACATATTATTTTGTAGATATTTTGATCGATCACCAAATTTGGCTTTGTTAATTGACAGTCACCGATGACTATCAACATCCACCTACACTAAAAGAATTTACAGTTACATTAATTTATCGTTGTTTATATTATTTATTATCCGATATGTATTTATATTATTTCATTACAAATTTTAATATTAGTGTTATTTGTTTAAACTTTATTAAGTAGCAACTATAGTTTATAACACTAAAATCTGAAACTGGATGTTTTTTATGTTTGAATATAGTTAAACGAATTATATTTAATAAATTAAAAGCCCGTAAAATGTGGACAGAATTATTAAAACTGGAGTTTAGGGACACACTTTTTTACCGGGAGAATTTTTTATTTATAACTCTTGCTGTTTTGAAGTATAAATACTATGTAATGATATGCGTGCATATCATAATTTAGTTAAGTTTATATAAAAATTATGCTAAACACAAACATTTTAAGATTTCTTAATAAAACGAACTGCCCTTCAAACTTTTTGGAATACCGACTATACTAAAATAATCTCACAAAAAGCACATTCGAAAATAGTAAATATAAATATACACGAAGAATGCCGATCGAGAGGATTAATCACTGATTATGGGTAAATCGCCCGAACGCCTGCGCCAAAGTTAAAAAAACATAAAAAAGAAGTATATTGAACATCTGTACAAATCTCAAGAAACTGGATAAATTGTACAGAAAGTATATTCAAGAATAATAAATATAAATATACACAAAGAACGCTGACCAAAAGGGTTAAGGACCAAGTGTAAATCGCCCGACCGCTTACGTCTAGGTCGAAAACAAGAAGAGACAAAAATCGAATATGTTTACAAATCACAAGAAAATGGACACAATGTACAAGAAAGCGCGTTCGAAAATAATAAATGAAGAATGCTGACCGAAAGAGTTGATGACTAATTAAGGGTTAGTGACCAATTAACGACAAATCGCACACGGCACGGAATACGTTCACATGCCGAAACTAAAAAACAAAAGCTTACACGGAATCAAATTATCAAAGGAACTCATGGACGCAATCACCGAAGTCAGCAACACAGGTACCACAATACCAGATGTTGCAGATTTCTATGGGAATATGGCTCCACGAAGCCTATATAACCCAAAAATTACGCTTTTCCTCTAGCAGTCAACGGCAGTCCGGCAGTGCAGAACAGTCCATAGAATATAATAATAATGAGGATATCTACAATTTCGTTAGTCTAAACCCCAAAGAAGGTATATACAAAATAAAATTCAACGAAGTTTTTCAAAAATTAAGAAACCGGTTCATTGCCGTTGGAGACTATAACGCTAAGCACTTTCATTGGGGATAAAGATTAATCACTTAAAAAAGACGTTCTCTATTAAAGAGATCTATGAGTTAACACCATCAACGCTGAAATCATTTCTATTAGGAAACTAACTTACGGGCCAATTAATCAGAGTAAAGTATTTGCTCTACTAGAGGATTTTGTAAGTCAATATATTTTTCTAATGATAATAATATCTAATATTCAAGATTTAGTAGAACTTTATGATTGTACGAATAAAAAGCACTTAAAAAATTTTGTTTGGAATTTTGGCGGATAATTTAAGGTTCGTGATTAAAAAATAGTTCTATATACGCGTTTGTGTGTGTATATATTAATAATTAAATACAACATTTTGCATTTCGAGGTGTGTGTAATGATTTGGTCCAAATATGGTACTAAGTATAAACTTCTATATTTTTATCAAAAATAAGTATAATAACAATTTGTTATATTATACACGATTTTAATTTTAACAAAATTGTAATTGTATTTATTAAGTCTTATTTAATTATGGGTCAATTAAATATATTAGTTATTATATAATACATTTTTTAAATCAAATTTTTTGTCTTAAATACTCCAAAATTCGGTTTCAGTTAACATTTACAGGTAAACGGAAAACAATTATATCACTTTATACATATTAATAATATTTTAAGTTAATTAAAATTTATAGTGAAAATATTCAATTTTAGTTGATTTCATTTGAAATATTTAAAAAAAAATGTATTCCTACGTTTATTTCTGTAAAAAAAAATATTTAAATGAAGTTAATATTTAGCAGTTTAGTTTAAATAAAGAACGTTTCTTTAAGTTAAATAGCTTGGATATACAGATATAAGTAAATAGTAATTTTGGTTTAGAATTACAAAATTTTACTTCCTATAAAATACGGTTTGATAACATATTCTGACCTATTATATCATTAAAAAAGTTTTATATTTTATGAAACGAAGAATTTTGATATTTATATAAATTTTTTATGTAAGTGATATATTAAAATAACCACTTAATGAATTTCTTTATTTAGGTAACCGTTTACTATAGTTGTTTTTAGTTTATTAATGAGTATAATATCTGTAGCTTATAAATTAATAATCAATACACGAGTTTTTTATTTATTTTGTACTTCCACATTACGTACGCGTTTAATTTTGTCCAATAATTTCATTAAGTAATATATTTATAAACATTTATAATTATCGTCAACAGTGTTCATACAATTTCAAAACAATTATTATGCAATAAAAGCTATCATTAAAAGAAGTACAAATTCAAAACATTGAATATCTAGAATTTGTTTCTCTAAACTATTTATAACAATTAAAAGTTACTAAGTGTTTTCTAATATTAATATTTTCCTTCTAATAATAATTTTATAATAAAATATTATCAATGCTGTTCACTTTTTTTATTATAGTACAATAATTATTTGTAAATATAATATGCAAATTATAAATAATGACTATTCGTTTTTGATTACTTAAACATAAAAATAAATAAACAGAAATTATTTAAGTAATTTAAATTCTAATAAGTTAAGTGTAGACGAAATTTCTGCTTAAGCGCTAATTGAAATACTAACTTGTATAAAAAAGTTTTTAGTACATAAAATCAAATCGTAAATATTTTTGAAATTTTAAAATTCTACAGTATTCACGCAAAGTTTTTTAAGTAATAAATATGAAAATTATGTTCATCGGTATACTTACATATATTTAAAACGTAATTCCAAAATATTAGAATAAATAAAATCTGTTTCTTTTGGTGAATCATACATTCGGAAAAACATACATTCAGTGGTGATTTATTTTACCGACATATTATTGTATTATATACTTTAATTATAATTTCCGGAATAAATGAAACATTAAATGATTGTTATTTATTGTAATGATAATGTCAGCAAACTTACCAATTTAGAATATGAAAAGGCCAAATAACTTAATATGTCTAATCTCCAAAAGTAAAACCTAAGTATTAGTAATCAATTGTTTATATTAGTATATATTAATAATAGTAATTGGAAATTTGTAGGGCTTTGCTCGTTGAATAAAAATACTTAATAAAGTAATCAGACGTATTCTAAACATATGTAAAGTGTCTTACAATTAAAAAGTCAGATATTCATGAGTTTTCGATAACTATTTAAAAACACAAAATACCTTTGTCGAATTTAATAATATTATATAACATTTTATTTGTGTAATATCTATGTGGTAAGATATTTTATTTGAATTGCGATTAATCAATCGATCATTGGTGAAGAACTGTTTCCAAAAAAGTAAAATATTAATAATTTTGAAAATGAAAAAGTGGTAAAATAATTAATTACCCAGTATTTTTACTTTGTAATTGACTTTTATTTCACGAAAACTTATTAAAATAACGTATTGTTTCAGAAAAGTATACAATATGTCAAAAAACCTATTCATTCTAGACAACTGACAAAAATTCTAACCATCATATTAATTTTAATACTTACATATAAATTTTAAATTAATAGTTGTCTCTTTTATGAAAATAGAATTTTTCAATAAAATAATTAAAAGAGGGAATGATTAAAAATGAATTCTTAAATAATATAAAATATAATATAAAGCTCATATTAAAACCACGATTATAATATAAAAAAATATATATATATATATATTAAAAGGTGAAACAGAATATATATATTTAAGTTTAATATACAAAGTCACTCTTCTTTAACGTAAAACACTCATTTTATTTGTCAATTTATATTTTTAAAAAATATTTTAAAAAAAAAATATTAAATTTAACTTTTAAAAGATATGGAATACCTGAGGGAATATTTTCAAAGTTTCCGACACTCTTCTAAACTTTAAATTATAATAAACTATCGAATAAGTATTCGATACTTCTACAGCAGGATTTATTCGGTACATATATATATACATTGAAAAAATATACTGCATATGACAATGTTGGTTTAATAGTAGTATTTTTATTAATATCTACAAATATACATAAAATTATTTAAAAATATAAAATTTAGTGTTTCATTTTTTATGGTTTTTCTTATTACTAGTAAAAATATTTTCTATGACTTTTAAATGTCTAATTAATATTGAATTAACGAAATCGAATAAACGAAATTTAAATTTTAAAATTTTTTCTAAATACTATTACAGTAAATATTTGATTACCAGGATAGTCTATGTTTAAAAACTAATTAAATGTTTTTTGCTATATTATATATTCTAATTTTCACATAACGCCACAAAACTTTTTGTTAAGTTATTTGAATATAGCGTAAATAACACGAACCCCTATGTGTATTTATGTGTTTTCTGTTCTCAATAATTTATTTTCTTTTGCAGGTTATTAGCGAAGTGATTAATAATTGTAAACTTAACAGGATCATTCTGTTTTAGTTTTTTGGTTGATGACAACAGGCCATTTATTTGGTATCCAATAAACATTTTTATTATATTATAAATTCGATTATTTTAGTTTATTAATTTGCATCATAGAAAAGCTATATGCGTATTGGCATATTATGAATAAGAAAGGTACATTTATAGGGGTATATATCATAGGAAGAGTAACATAAATTGGGTTCTGTACTGAACTAGATAAAAATTGTAATTATTATTATATCTTCCAACTAATCGAAATTATAGTATATTTTCATTTTTGAAGAATATTTAATTAACGCGTTACAATTTGAAAAAAAATAGTTGGTAATTTAATGGTGTGATAAATATATATATATTTAATATGATATATTATATTTATTATATAAATATTATTATAGTGTAAGAACACTATATTATAAAGTTTAAATATTAACAAAATATTTTGCCCGGGAAATCACATAAACATTTCACAAAAAAAAAATTTAATATCATTTCAGAAATTTAATTATTGCATATTCAATCAATGAGATTATTATACTTTATAGCTTCTCACGTATAAAATCTAATTTATACAAATTTGTGATTTTTTACAATTTTTTAAAGTAATTGACAATATAAAAGCATTTAAATATTATTTGAAAGTACTACCAGTTTTTATTATCATACGATAGTAATAATTACAATTTGAATAGACATTTATTAACGAATTTTACACAATGCAATTTGGATAAAATTATATTCTGATAAAAGTAAAACGAGTTAAATGAATACGATTATTTAACATTAACGATCGTACATTCTTCAAAAATGCGTAAAAATATAACTAATTCTACAAACATATATGTACGAATATTGAATGACCCTCGCAAAGAGGGAATTAGTTGAAAATTCTGAGCTATATCAAAATGATAAGATTTAGAGATAAAAGAGGGAGGAGAATAAAATTTTTTCTAAATAAAAAAATTTATGATAATGAAGCATATAATAAGCCTTCTCAGAATAAAGTAATACATTGCATTTTGATCACCCTTTATAATCGTATAAAACTATTGATATTATTTGAGAAATACCAAGGACCATCATTCATAAATAATAAATGCTCAGTGAAGTGTATATAAGATAAGAACCTAACATATTAACTAACAGAATGTAGAAGCACCGAAAATCTAGTGTGAATTCCTGGAACATTTCTGTTGAATGTAAGTTAGCACTTCGATCACAATGTTATATATATATATATGTTTTTTTCGATAGACTTAATTGAAAATATATTTTTGAAAAATGATATAATGTTGTTATTAAAGTACATTATTGTATCATTTCAATTAAAACAAACATTTTTAGAAAAACATAACAGTTTTTATCGAATTATTGTTAGGTAATACACGGGATTTAAATTGTTATTTTACACATTTTTTATGTGTTACATAACTAACATGTTATGTGCTCAATACTAACGTATCATTGACAAGATTTCTAAACAATTATTAGATATAGAGCGATTTTTCAAATAGCCGTGAAAATATTTTCACCTTAAAATGAAAAGTTACGTTAAAACGTTTATATATTATTTGACAAGATTTTAGCATTGATATTATCTTTTTCGTTTATTTATTTATTTGTTATTTTAATGATTTTTGCCAAGTTATAGTTGTTGAATTTTTATTTTCAATAACAAAATGTACGTTATTTGTGTAATACGGCATAATATAAAAAGTTAAATTATTGATTTATTTGTTAATATTAAACAAAATATAATATTATTAAATTGTTTTATTAGATAACTAAATTTATAACTGTAATTTGTAACCAAATTTAACATAAAATCAAAGTAATGAACCCTTATAATTTATTTTGTATGTCAATGTATAACAATTGTGACTATATTGTATCGTTATATAAGAATTAATTTTATATTATATCATATATAATTATATACCTATACGTATATTAATTATTGTTTATAGATACGTTTTTAAAAATTATAAATGAAAGTATTGTAACAATTATTGTGTAATTCTTGTAGGCTATAAAAATAAGATCAAAGATTCATTGAATCTTTCGCCTATATTATTTAAAATACCTACGCTGTAGTTAATATATTTTTAAAATTATACAGGTAAACGTCTTGTATTTATCAATTAATTTATATAAAACAATATTTACCTAATAAATACCATTCACCGTTGGTTGTGAAATCCGATAGATCTCCGCCATCTGATTTGAGCACTAAATCCAACTGAAATTTAAAAATAATAAAACATTTGTAAGAAATATAATATGTTTTCGTTACGTCAATTATTTATTAAAAAAAAATTTTATTTTAGAAGTAAAAGAATAATAATAATTAAAAAAAGGATATATATATTTTGTAATTATCATTTGTGTTTGTGATTGTATTGTACGCCCGCAAATTTAAATAATTATACTTTACTATATACGTTGCGGGCAAAGTAGAAAGTCCGGACATTGTATCACAATGCTCGGGCACGGTGCACAATGTCCGAGCCTTTTGGTCAATGTAAAAATGATCATTTTAATATTTCAATTTTCCCTTCATTTCCCGGGCGTAGTACGATAGTGCCTTGACAAAGTGTGTACCCTCTCCGGATTAAAATAGACAATGTTAATTAAATACAGCGCGCGAACTTATTTGAATGGCGTTCGATACGTAACAAGAATCTACGTACAAACGACGGAGACGGCATTTGATACTGCGAATCGGTGCGTAATACGATAATACTCGCTCATTATATTTGCGATAATTCTATCTAATATTTCATAATCTAATTGTAAAACCTCAACTCCTATTCGATATTTTCGTAGAAGACCAATTATTGTGGGGTAGTTCCGTCACTAGTTTTGATATTTAACACGTTGCGTAGTGGTTTTTTATTCTTTTGATTAACGTTTCTAACATAAAATGGAAAAAAAGATTTATATCGAATATATAAACCGATATAACAACAACATCAACTTCACAGTCGAAACCAAGTCATAAGAAGGTGTTTATTCAAGTTAACGAGCTGCCACCAGTCAGTGACGGATTTACCGGTGAGAGGAAAAGGGAACTACATGGGGTCTAATGAAATATTAAATTACATATAACGTACACCTTAACGGTTTAAATACGATTATTTTAAAAAAACTGAATTTCAATTACGTCATAATAAATAAAAAAAATTATAAAAACGATATTTCGGATTCTCATATCAACATTTTAAACGATCAATCGTTTTTATTGTATAATATAAAATCAGGTAAATACCAGATATTATAATCCAATTATTTTCGTGTTACTAGAAAACTTACTCACTTTTAAATTATATTTTGTAAATTACACGTTTAGAAAATGTTAATTTTTGTATCATAATACCGTTGTTTCAAGTTATTATTCATTTTAATCTATTCGTAACTATAAAATGTAATTCATTTTTAAATGGTTTTAATGTATGTCGTTAGAATGTTTTTCATAAAATACGTATAATTGTGGAATAAAAAAAACCGTACGATTGAGAGTTAAATAATTTATTTTCAAGGATAAAAATGAGGCAAAAATTGTTATTATAACACACGAAAGCTAGAATAAGATTTTTAAATTTTAACTAACGGAAACAATTATCGTAAATTCATATTATATTAAGGTGATAACTAGATTTTTCGTACTCCTGATTTTCAGTTACGAGTATGTCATCTGAAAAACAAAATCGTATAACGCTTGAAAGAATCTCTGTTTGGTGTTTAATATCACACGTTATAACCTATAATATATGGTAAGGAAAATAGAGTAAGTAATCAAACAAAATCACCCGTAAAGAGTATTAGGTAAATTAAATATAATATCAAAAATTATAAATGCTACGAGAAATTCTCAAGAACATTAATTTTAAATGTCATATAAGATCTTAAACACTTTTTTTATAAAACGATAACTTTATAAATTATTGTTTTTAAATGAACACAATTATTATGTATCGATAAAGTTATATTACCTGGAACCCGTTGTAGGTCCAACTACCAAACTTCAATTTACAATTTTGGTCATCAAATGGAAACCAAGTAATGTCGATTTTACACGTGCTTTTGAATATACCTGGTGGAATGTACAGGCATGTACCATTGTGCCTTACTACCACATTTGTTTGATAAGTACCATCAAATTTTTCATCAGCACTATTAGAATAAAAAAAAAAACAAATAATAAATAAAAACGCTGGTGAATTACGAGAAAAAATGACGTTAATAAAATAGTATGATTATATCGAACGATAAATAATATCTTATGTCAAAAACGTTGAATTTGATTTTGAGGTTTTGTATAAAATATTACAACGTGCACGTGTAGTTATATTTTTTTCATATTTTGGTAAAAGTTTGATTTAAATTGGTTTTTGCAGATCTTGAGTTATATACATGTAACTTGTAGACAGATAGATAGGCATCGGAGTGAACTCATATGGTTATTTTTTTTACAATTTCCCACGAACGTCGGTTTGTCAAAATGCTGGAATTCGTCGATATAAAAAAGAAGTTAGGTATAGATGACTACGGCATAAACAAAATATTATTATTTTTAGCTAAAAATGCATATCTTCGTTCAGTAAATTGTGTTATGAACAAAAATTATATTATATAAACGACGTCGAAAGAAGACGATATAAGTAAATTATAGCATTTAGCTTCATTTTATATTGATTTTTCACCATCATTAAAGGCGAGAATTAAATTTTTAACTCTCCGAAACTTGCTTACTGTATTTATCGAATTATCACATTAATCATCTTCATATTGATTTTGCGAATATTAAAAATAAATTCATTTAAAGTAAAATCTACAATTAAGAATATTTTGTAACAATAATTTGTGTAAACAATAATTAAGAAATAATTTTGAAAGTTTTTTAAAGCTAACTATTGATTACGAAAATATGTTGTATCTAATTTTCTATAATTAAGAACATAATTTATATTCAATTCAAATATATATTTCGCGTGATAATCGATTTAAATTAATAAATATTATTTAATAAATAATTAAATTGAATTTGTATAACGTATAATTATTAAGTCTGTTTCCTTAAATATTTTCGTATTTAAACAACGTTCGATCAATTATAATATCGAACAATGTAAAAAATATCGCGACTTTAATTGTTATAATAAAAAGAAAGTGACCATTAGAGTTAATTATGACGTGTATTTTTGTATATTGAGACAATTATTCAATCGTTTTCTGAAAATATATATAATAATAATGGTTGATGAGCATATACTTACCTGTTGTACATGAGTATGTCCGGTTTCCATAATCGGTTTGGATTGAGCCTGAGATCTTTGACACCACCATATTCGGAAATGTTCCACCTCATATTGTAGTCTACCCATTCCTAATAAGAGAAAACAACGTGTCGAAAAAGTATTAACCAGATAGACAACTATTACTGTTCGGTGTTTCAAAAAAAAAAAAAACGTCCTGCAAAACCTAAAATTACCTCGAATTTGAGGTGGATCCCTGAGAGCTTTGTAAATACTACATTCTACTGGGACACTTCTAATGACAAAACCAGATTAAATCGAAGCTTTGGTCGGTTGTTTCCAAACATAGAAATTAGTTTTCCGTATAACTTTTCTGCGGGGAAACCCGTGAATTATGTTATGTTTGGCTTATACAATAATATAATAACTTCTAGTTAGAGTTTGATAAATTTTACTTATAGTCTGTGTATGTTTCATGTGTAACAAATTCCTACAATTTATTTGTCTTAATTACGCCCTCCGATGATTATAATGAATCGAAATATATAACAAATTTAATTTTTATTTATTTAAAGTTTATTAAATAATTATATTTCCAAACATAAAATATTACGCGTATTATAAATTTGTGTATTGTTGACTATAACCTTAACAAATATAAATTTTAATACGTAATATTTTAACGGAGTGCGTATGTGCAAAATTAAACGTCAGATTTTGCATGACATTAAAGTAGTTCGTTGTCTATGATATTGTAAAATGTATTCAAATTTATATTATTTACGTTAAATATATTCGTATTTAATGTAAGGTAAATACGAGGTATTTTGCTAAATTTTTCTTTAATTTTATTAAAAATAGTACATTTTGATTATTTTCTAATAGTAAATTATATATTTAAATTCGTGTACTAATTTGTAATAGTTATTTCTGTACAATTTAACGAATATATAAATATCGAATATTGAATAATTTATTTTTGACCGTTTATAGTTATTATAAGAAATGTGGATGGAAAGGGGAATATAAATTGTCATAGAAATCTCTTTAAATAATATTTGAAATAAGTATTAACTTTTTTAAAGTTACTTTATTTTATTTCAATAGTTCTTCAAATTAATAAAATATGTAAAAAGTTCTTTAAAACAAAATTTGAATAAAAGTTACAATTCTAAATTAACTGACGTATGAATTGAGTTTTAAACTTGACAAGTGTTGCTCTACATTAGGAACCTATGGCATAAAAAGGAATTTTTAGTTTGAATTCGAATCTGAGCTATAATAACATTTTCCCGAAATTGAAACCTTTTGAGAAATTTTAGCAATTTGTTTTTACTTGTATAATTCGTATTAAATGTATTGTATAATTTTAAATTATAATCGTACTTGCCAATATACTTTATGCTACAACTTTTTAATATGTATCAATTATTATGTGCGTACTTATATATAATCTTAAAATTTTCGTCCATGATACCGTCATTGCCCCCTTTTTAAATAATAAGTAACTATGTATTATACTTATGAATTCAGATTTACCTAATGTTATTTAATACGAAAATACAAAATACAAATTTTTAACACCGATACCGTGTTATGTTCTTTAATTTCAGGCATATTAAAGCACCATAATTGTGGTCACTTTTTGATATTACATGTTTAATGTTAACGTTAATTGTAATACTTCCGTAACAATTTTATTTTTTTTTTAAAATACAAGTCAATCTTAAGTTTGTAGAATAATTTTACCTCTATTTGTTTCAATGATTTTCATTATATGCATTATAATGTTTGTTTCCTTTTTTATTAACTAGTAATTTTTAATATCCTATGACCTACTTAATTGTTGTTAACTTGTTTTTAATTATAATTCAACTAACTAAGTGTTTATTTTGATATATTAGAAATCTTTATTTTTTGTTTTTGGCATATTTTTGGATTTTTACTTAAAGTTATACAAATTCTATAAATACTGTCTTTATACAAATTATGCTTATTGTTAATACTAAATTTTAGTATAGCATATACACATCGACAGAGAAATATTATTATAAATGATAAGATATATATTATTAATAAATAAATTATTCATAATAATTATTAAACATGTATGGTTTTTTGAAGGAATTATATATATATGCATATATGTGTGCGTGTATTACGTTTGAATAATTGAACATTTTCAAAAATATTAAATTTTATATCGTGTACTTACATGTATTTTAGAAATATTAAATATTTTAAAATATAATAAATATAAGGTAATTAGTTAAAATTATGGAAAATAGAAGAATTAAAAAATAAATTTATAAAAGGAAATTAAATAAAATTCACAATAAATTTTATACCAAGTTTTAAAATAGCTAAACATTATTTATAAAACTAATTCGATTATTTATTTCAACTCGTCAGAAAACTTTTAAACTGAAAAGTAAATAAAATGGTCGATGCATTTTATTTACTTTTTCCCTTGTCAATTTAAACATTAAAGATAATAAAAAAAAGTATGTAATATATTTATATTACATGTATTTTGCTGACAGGGAAATATTTACTATGGAATATGAGCCGTGATGAATACATGGAACTTACCATATTTAGCCAAGCATTTGTAATGACAATTTGATTCTTTTCATCCTAAAAATAACAAAACGATAAAATTCTAACTACTTATAAAAATTTCAAGTTAAAACAATTCGTGCATTTATAGGTGATATATATGTATTATAATTATCTTCCGAGCCAGTAAATCGATATATACTTATATAAATAATAATAATGGAAACAAATCCCAAATTAAGCGAATCAGAAAAGGTATATATTTTATACCATTTTCGATTTACTAGCTTAAAGAAAGTTAACCACTTTAAGTAAATGTAATTTAATAATGAAAAAATATTTAAGCTCATTGGTCTATATATTTATATGTTACTTTAAAACTAGATTCGTAATATTTAAAATAAAACCATGTTAAAAAACGGAATTTTCTTAGAATTAAATTTATTTGTGTCTTATGGGCGTATTTTTTCTAGCTTCCAAAACTTAATCATCGCGCTGTGTGCCTAAAATAATTAAACTACTTTGAATTATTAACAAGTGCGTGAGTATTAGTTGTATGAGTAGTAGTTTGATCCAACGTTCGCTTTTACATACTATTAATAATTTATTTCGTACACAAAAACACGGGTTTATTTTTTTTACGATAATTGCCTATTAAATTATCCTATTAAAAAGTGCACTTGCAATCGCTTTTAATAATTTTTTAAATCATTCTAACGAAATATACTATATTAAAGTTACTGTAACAGTTAGTTATTTTATAGAACTATATGACAAATTCAAAAAAAATTAATTTTTCCGTATTGATAATTATTACGTCAGAATACTATTGTAGGTTATGTAGGCTAGGACGAATAAAACGAAATATTTAAAAGAGTACTTACAACCAGATATTATGATAATATTTTAATAAGGAAATTATGGGAGCAATGATTGACCACAAATATAACAAACGAAAAAAAAGTATATATATATAATGTAAGAAGTATCTTGCAAATTCTTATGCAATTTATATTGTTCTTCTATAGTATTTAATTATTTATTGATGTTTCTTAACAAATATAAAGATTGGAACGAGGAAAAATGCATTGAAAAAGTAAACGGTCGAAATCATCGAATTATTTTAATCTTAAACATTTTCCCGGAATTAAATAACTTATAGTAATATATATATTATTTAGTTTACGCAAGTTTCAGCTATATTTATTTATTATGATAAAATTTAATTAATCCTATAAAGAACAATATTTAATAATAATATATTTTGGCTATTAATATTGTTTGAAAATTCGATAATTTATTTTCGAATAAAAAAATTATATTAATTAATATTTATATATCAATAAAGGATTAAAAAAAAGATTTTTCAATTAATAATGGTACTTAATGAATCGGGATTCTTTTTAATTTTTCTAATAATATTTTGTTTTTTGATTTAGATAGTTCTCTAAGCTGTTGGAGTATATTGCTTGTATAATTGACAATGTAAATGTCAATCCTTTACTAGGCTGTCGTCATTTATTTTAAATAGACAACCACTAGGGACTTTTAGCAATCTGCTTTGTGCCTGCCCCTTGTGAATATAAGATAAATTAGTCTGGAGATGGTCAGCTAATTTTACGTTCCCAAATTGTAATTTTAAATATAAAATAGTCGGTATTATGTAAATTATTAGATATTATGTAACAATTTGTAATTTTAAGACGAAGTGTTACAACTAACTTGTGACCAAGGGCAATATCAATGCCAGGGTAACGTTTCGTAGAAGTTGATTGTAATTAAACATTTAGATTTAATAATTGTTCTACAATATAATGCTATTTATTATTATTAACATAATTATAATAACAAAAACAGATGTTATAACTTATTTCAAACTAATACGCAAAATAAGTTTTTTAATATTCATGTTGATATTATATGTATTTCGTAGAAATTTAATGTACTACGTTGAATGTTTAATTAACTATGTAGATTTCATGGAAAAATGAAAATTAATGAAAATGGTTAACCTGCAGAAAATAATATAAAATAGTTTATAATGTCAATATTTCTTATCAAGTAAAGTTCTTATTTTTTACAAAATATAGTGAAATATTCTGAAATATACTTTTGACAATAATATATTATTTGTTTATATATTAAAAAACGGCTTTTGGATTACGATTTGTTGACCTTTCGTGTTCTTATAATTGTACACGTATAAAAATTATGTTTTTATACAAAAATTTAGGTTTTATTTATAAACGCGATACATAATAATTTAGGTATGAATGCAATCGTTGAATAACTATTGAAGTAATTTTATATATGCAAATCTAAAAATATACACCATTAAAGAATAACAAGTAAAAAAATATTATTAACGCGGAATGTTCTACATTGTAATATAAAGTAGAATAAAAATATTTATAATTAATATTTAAATATACGCTATTATTATTGCGGACATAGCTTTGATAATGAGTTATATTTGAACATTCTACGATTATAAATACAAAAATGTAATTATATATTAATATATTTAACGATCATAATGTCACTCATCGTAAATAAAACATATTACATTATATATCAAATCTATGCGCGTTATTCTATACAGTCTTAAAAAAATAAATGTTTAAACGATGTGTAATCACTATAGCGAATCTTAGTTTACAATACATTAAAATATGAGTCACATTAATACATGGTTATAACTATAAATATTTGAACGTTTGAAATTTAATACGAATTGATGACACGTTTATATCTTTTGTTTTTGTATCGTGTAAATTGCATTTTGTACTCTTGCGACTCAATAACGTTTAACAATCAAATGAAATGGAGCTAAAGTGTATACGAACCACATCTATTATCTGCTGTAGCGTGATGCCGAACGTAACTTCGAGTGGATCAGATTCATTGAATACAGGTCTCTCCAGAGGGTTGTACTCTATTAGGAGGTCATCCAACAGCTGCCTTTCGAATTTACCTTGAACGCTTTCTGAAATAAAATATACTAAAATGAAACTAATGTAACAATATTGCTATTCTTCAATGAAGAATCAATGGACGAAAATCGTCATTCAATGGATCAATTTTTTTGTTCGTATAAATATCTTAATCTATTTTTATTTTCAAATTAACTTTGTAATTTTAAATTTCAATATTGGCCAAAGTAACAATACTTTAGTTATCGAATTTAAAATTAAAAGTATAATTATTAATATAATATTCTTCTTACCCACACGTATGGATTATTTTTCTTGCGTCAACAATTGTCTTTTTATAAAATACTTTTTTAGAGGTGCGCATGCGAAGGCACACATTAAATACACAAATGTTACGAAATAACGAAAAACTGTTAACAGTCAGGTTTACTAAAATTTCCAATATTAATGTTAAATTTAATATGTATGTAATAATGTAACATATATGTTTTATTATTTTTATCGTGTAAATATCGTATTTACGAATCTAGGATCAAGTATTGAAACCCTTATTTGTTTTTCAGTCAATAATTTATTATAAACTTAGATGTATAAATATAATAATATAATATAAATTATATTTAAATTTTAAAATTCAATTTTGACACAAACCGATATTATAAAAGTTATCAGACTTTTAAGTTTGTTAAAAAATACTTAACCAAAATGTATTTGAACAAACTAAGTTCGTTATTACATATATGACGGAACAGTACGTTTATTTTTAATATTTTCCAATTATTAGACTGATAACGACTTTTTTCTAGTATATCATTATATATTTAATAATTTTTTTATAGATTATATTATTATGCTTAAATTATTTAATTAATATGTTTCTGCGATAATAATTGAATAAATACAAACGAAATATATTTTTCTATTATAAGTGTTATAAAAATGTACGTAAATAACATGTAATTTTGAAGCTTTACCATATTTTTTTATAACATTTTAATTTTACAAGTTTAAATATATTGTGTTGATAAAGGATTTTAATGCCCTATTATCTAATCTTTAAAAAAACAATTACTTGAAATATCACCTCAGTTTTTTAACTTGGGATACAAAGTGAAAATATAATAGCGTCACATGTATTATTTGGACAGCCAATGAACAAACTCATAAAAAGTGACAAGTACGTAGTAAGATAGTTTTTTATTTAAACGGAAATAAATACGAAGCATTTGTATTTATAATCCTATTGATCGTAATGTAACTTAATAATTAATTTGGTTAGCCGATATAAACTATTTATATATAATAAATATATCGGTTAAATTGGCGTTTTAATTGTATAAATTATTATCGTTCCAATATTTTAATGTTCGTTCAGAAGTAGTATTACACAATTTCAATTTCAATTATCAATAGTAAATCTAATTGTTAACTGTATAGTTCGTTATTTGACATCGTAAATAGCATTATGCGACGTTAGACAATTTTTTCCCCCGACGATATTTTCGTATATATTTTTCCGTTCCGCATAAAATTATTATTTATTATCTCGACATAACTTATTTTTTTAATAAATCAGTTTAATAGTATACCACTTTCTCACTCCCTACCTTATCTTTTCGAACTCTCTGGAATATTTGACATTCGCAAGTGTCTTTTCAGACACCCGATTGAAAAGTAGCAAAAGTTGATAAAAGTGGTCCGTACGTTCTGCCCAAAATTAAACTTCGTTCTTATGTACCATCGAAATCTCGCGTTGGCTCGCTAGACGTCATATGGACAACAATCAATAGTCGCGCCCCTATTTTCTCTATCATTTTAAACTGATAAAATTTCTCGCCAACCTATTTCACTCATGATTCTTATTTCTTCATTTCTTCCATTCCGCATCATAGATTTAAACGTTTTCTCCGTCAGTTGTTGAATTATGAGACGACGCTATGAATGTGCCTTTCGTAACTTATAAACAATAGATGTCTGTGTGTAGGCAGTAGGCACATAAAATTGGTTAAACTTGACAAGTTTTCAAGTTTTCAAATTTAAAAGTGATATAACATTTTTTATTTCTTTTATTTAAATACGAGTTTTAGAATATTGATGGTACAGATTTAGGTATTAGGTAGAATAAATGGCTCTCGCTTGTTTTTCGAGTTAGTTATATATATATATTCATTTGCTCGTCAAAATGTAATAAATAGTGCGATCACTGTTACTTTTAAAAGTGACGAAAAATATGATAATAATTTCAAATAAATAAAAGATTAATTCCTTTTTGTGTGATTTTTACATTGTATTAAAATAATGTTATTATTTATGCGTATTGATATAAATTATATTTGGAAAGTTAGTTAACCAGTTTTAATGTTTGAAAATTGAACTATAAGATTTATTGTTATACATGTATTGTCTCAATAATGTTACTCGGTTTTAAATAAATTTCTAAAGCTTTTTTGGAATTTATATTTGTTAGATTTCTTGCTGGCTTTTGTATTAAAATTTTGAAAGGTAAATGATTTTGTCACTTGATCAACTAAAGTGTTATTCTTATTATTTAAAAGATACAATATTCATATAAGTATAAATTTCATATATCTTTTTACACAATACATCATATTGGAATAGTATGGTTGGATTAAAAATAATATTAATCTGTTTTTTTGTTTAAAAAGAAAGGACCTTAAAACGGTGGTAATTTTTTTATAGAAAGACTAGAATCGTTCGTGATAAAAATACAAAAATAAATTTTTAAAAGGTATTACGAATAATAAATATATTTATTTAGTATAATAATGTATTTATACTGTATATTTATTGTTGAATGTTTGTGAATAACTTATAGTACTCTTTAGTTTTAGGGATGGTTTTAAATATTTACAAACAATAAGTTTTTTTTTATACAATTTATGAATAGATAATTCTATAATATTTTTGATACTATTTTGCTGATTTATATAATGAAAATAATTCGAAATTACATATTTCATAATCAAAAAAAAATTTGCGTATATTCATGGTCTAAACATTTTATCAGAAAATATCGATGATAATTGAAAATAGCGATTTATTGGGCTATGAACAAAATCTGTTTAGCATGTCATTTTTATATATTATAATAAATTTATAATAATGTAAATATAAACGGAATTTAAAATAAAAATTACAAATTATCAACGTTGGTACTAGGCAAATGCTTATAGTATATTTTATTAAATCATTTATTTAAAGAAAAAAGAATTTCTAATCAATTCTTGAATCGTAGACTCTACTTTATTCATGCTCATTATTTATTAAATCAACTATTAATTTCTCCAACTTTTATTTTTCTTTCTTTAATTATATGTTTTTAATTTTTGAGTTATAGAATTATTATTATAATTGTCACACAATCAAAGCATGTATAAATATGAATAATTATTCGTTTCATATGGATACATGCACATATGGCAAATAATATTTTAAGTTGACCATAGATCGAGTAAGTTTTTATACTAATTTTATTATAATCAACCTTGTTTTGTTTGTTGAATTTCAAAAAAAAATGAAAAATAGGAATACTATTAATATTCTTTTCTTTAAAACCAATATCACTAACAACGCTTATTTATTTTAATTATATAAATGAATTAAATACATATTTAATTTGCAATTGAAGTTTTACAATCATTATTTTTAATTCCGAACAAACAATACGTACTGGTAATTTGCTGGTAAATAATAAATTATGTTTCATCAATTATTTACTTAATTATATTATATTAATAAATAATTAAATAAATAAATAAATAAATATATATATGTATAATTTAATTTAAATAAACAATTTAGCCATATAAAACTTATGCAAAAGTTATGGTAGTTTACGATCAACAATACTGGCCATTTTCCCTTTGCTATTCGTCTGTTTTTTCCCAATGAAGACACATTGCAAATGTAAAAACTAATCATTTTTGTCAATATTTTATTTATTTCATTCACGGTTTCACCTATTTCTTGGTGCGTCACTAACCATTTGTATTAATTACATCAGTTTCTATTGGATCAATATCATGTCATGCAAGCACCCTCTATATATTTATATATTTAGTTTCAGTTTCGTCAGTTAATTATAAGTCACTGTTGAATGTAATAATATATGTAAATCTTATTTTATCGCAATTGTCAATTAGTTGAGGTGACTGACAATTATGGTATAAGAAAGTATGCGAATTTATTATTAATAATATTGTGTGATATTGCGTATTATTATTTTATAAACTTTTTAGACTTTACCAGGAATATAGTAAAAAATGATACTTATTTTCTTATATATTTATAAAAGAAAAAATATTTGAGTTTTGTGTATCATAAAATTGTTTCGACATTGTTGTTGTAAAAAAACATATAAATATATGTTATAATTTCAAATGACTTTGATTTTTTTCATATAAACCAAAATTAATTTAAATCTCTAAAAATATATTATTTAAAAAAAAAATAATCAGATTTTTGTAAGATTATTGTGTTATTTAAACGATAAATATGCCTTAAATTATTTAATTCTAAATTTTATAATGTAAAAAAAATGTATTAACCGGAAATATTTCTGTTAATTGTGCATAAATATCAATTAAGATATGATAAAGTGACTAATCAATTGTTATTATTAATTAATATTATTATAAATGAACTATAGGTTTGGCAATATCTAAGAAATTAATTTTAATCCTTAAATAATTATGATTTTAATTAGAAGATTTTTAATGAAAAAGAAATATTATAGTATGTTATAGTAACGAATAATAATTAATAGTTAATTATTGGGTGTATATAAAAGTATAATTTTTACACTTGACGCGATATACAAATTTTTAATAGAAGCTATGTATAAATAATGAAAATAAATTAATGGAAATAGTTTTGGAAAAACTCGGCAAAGTTTGTAAAAACGAGGAATATATTATTGTTTTTAAAACGATCTACTTAATATATTAATATATTCAAATTTTAGTTTTAGTCGGTGAAGATCGTTTAAAACATCTACTTTGAATTTTAACTTGAAGATATGTCAAATAACTTTTGGTAACATGTTCGAACGAAATATCCACGCGAAGTAATCTTTTCAAATTTAATTATAATATTGAAAGTTTAAAACACTGCCTACCCAGGTAAAAGTTTCACGATCAGTAATTTACACGGCCGACGTTTTCGCATAAAAGTTATAGTAGTGGCGAGGTAAAATGTGTTTCTGTAAGCTGGCGCTGAATTACGATCTATATTTTTTTCGCGTATCGCAAGAAACTTCATTTACACAGAAATAAACGAATCGATTTTTAACCAAATATTTAATCACAACAAAATCACACGTAAAAAAACCAAATATTGTTGTTAAAATAATACGCTTATACGTATAATCGCGAGAAAACCCGAGCACTAATATAATAATGCAATATCGATAAATTTATCTACGATGAATGCGTTAAATACAAAACTATAATAAATGAATTTAACATTCTACGAGTGCACGAGTACGAGTGTTGTGTAAACTATTCTGCGCATTACAACTTACTATGTAAAAAATTTCAAAAGGTTACGGAATAAATGGCCTGTTACCGTTGTTCGTAGCTAACTTTATTTTTATATTCATTTTGATGTCAACTGAATTTATAGAGCATTTCCGTACCATAAAAAAGGTTGGTCAAGTTAGTTAAATGGAACGAAACAGTGAACAGTATAAAGCGTTTAACTCTTATTACAATTTTATACAGAAACACGATATTATGTTTATAAATTTTTTTTTATATTTCATTAAATAATTATAATGGAACCATATTAGTTAAAAGTCTGTTTGTTCGTAAACACGGCGAACGAAAAAGTAATTGTTCGTTATAAAGAGTAGTTGTCGTGAATCGGTATGAACGATGCGGTCCGATAATTTTGCATATTGTGTTTAGAAAAAAGTAACTATTTAATGTATGGAAATAAAATCAATTAAATCCCAATTAGGATTTTATAAAAGCAAACAATCATTATTAAATTTATCGTTATAAATATTTAAAAGTATTTATAAATACAATTAATTTTAAGTTCTTGATATTTTATTTGAACATTTAAAGTCAGAGTTCATCACATTACATGTTTCGTTGTACTCGACTTATTTTAACGTTTACTCGAGTACGTACTTGTAAGCTAATTTTATAAGGAAAAAATTAATATTTGAATACTTTTTTACGCAGAAACATAATATCTGGCGTACATTTCACAATTTCGGTAACATTATGCTGTTCTATATCATTATATATACATACACTGCACACTGACTGATGTCTAGCAACAATTTATCCTCTTGTATTCACATACAAGTAAATAAACACTTACATATTTTACAAATTATGTCACGTTATACCATTTTTAAAGAATAAGTCATTTTATAATAAAATTATTTCTTAAGTTAATGTAGTTTTTTTATTATATTCAGTTACAATAAAATACGATATCTATTTCGTAAATTACAATTTGTTTCAATAGCTATTTAAATAAATTATGCTAACAAATAATAATAATAATAATAATAATATGAAATTTTTTTACTCAGCCATTGTAAGCAGCGTTTTTGTTAAGTACAAAATACAAAAACATATTTTTATTTGTATATCAATTAATTGATATAGAAATGCTTGGTAACACTTAAATCGATGTAGTATTCACTTTCAAAATGTTAATCAATTTTAATCCAAATCAGTTATGTGTGAATCTTATAATATATGCAAGTATAAAAAGACTATTTATTATAAAAAATAAAAAATATAAGCGAAAACGGTTAGTTTTTTTATAAAAATTTGCTTAATAAGAACATATTTTCATATAATTAGAGTTATATAACCAATAATTTAAGTTTTGTTGAATGAATAGTTTAATCGAAAGATTATTGTAATTCGTCAAATGGATACTTGCGAAATCTGTTTTATAATGAGATTTATAATGTGACTTTTGACTTTTAAATTGTAGTTAACAACTGGCTTTTAGAAAATAAATGTCATATAATGATTTATTGAAACGGGAATAAAGAATTTATATTTAAAATTTTTTTCATAATTCGAATGCCTAATTAGATAAAATAATCTAAAAAACCAAATTTGTCACACAGTAATATAATGTCGAGTAAGGAACATATAGTTAGCTTTTAAGCTTCAAACACAATAATTATTTTTATTTCTATTGTATAGCGTAAATAAGCTTATGCGTCAATGAAAATTAGACTTAATTTCAAATAATTATATTTTCTAAATATTGAACTCGTATGTAAACAGAAGAAGAAGAAAAGACATGTTGTAATTTACTGAACTCGTATGAATCCAAATATTTTTTGACAAAAAAATATTAGTGGCTTTGACCTTTTGAACTATTTGTGTAGGATTAATTGACGATTTCTAATTGTCAACGCGTTATATTGCGTCACTCCACGTACAAACGAACGTACGCAATTTAGCAAATCGTTATCATCACTTTAAAGTGTCAGCTAAAGAGTATAATATTTATCTTTAACACTTCACCTTCAACAAAACTCTTTAACGATATAATATGAAAAAATAACGACGATACTTTAGAAGGATAAAACATCCTAGTAAAGCCCCTACGGTATTTTTACAAGAAGAAAAAAACAAAGACAACAACTATATGGCCACGATTACGTTGTTTCAGTTGATCAGGTGTATACGTTTTGGTAGCAAATTTAACGAAATGTATATAATTGTTCGAGCATTGTATTGTATACATATTTATATAACGTCCACGTATTCGTTAAATATAAACTTTAGTTTAAATCGACCAAATTTTTGTATTTATAATTAAAAATAAAATGTTATTAAAACTAAAAGAATAATTATTTATTTTCTCATATTAAAAATTGATTGAAAAAATAGTATTGAAAATGACTGTCTCCGATGACAAACAGAAACATCAATCCCAGTTAATGGTTATAAATTGAGATGTTTTAATTGTTTATATGATTATAAACATAAATTATGTCGAAAATATTGTACTTTGTGATGAATTTATAGTTTAATACTAGAAAATTTTATTTTTGAATTTTATTAAACATTTGTCACTCTAAGAATAATGTATCTAAATTATTATAGGATTAGAAACACATTTATATTTATCACGTTTATATTTAACACATTTTTATTTATAGCATAAATATACCAGTCAAAGGGTGTAACTCAGGCATTCCACGCAATATTTAGACAAAGTTGTAATGTCAAAATAAATGTATATTCATATAATTTAAAATAAATTTTGCCATTTTGAATCAATTTCTAATATTATTCATTTTTGTAGACATCGTAGTTTTTTTAATTGTTATTTATTTTGATAAATTAACTACAAAAAAACCGTCATTACCTTTTTACGAATTTCATTGAAAGTATAAAATCGTATTTTAACATTTAAAAAATATCAATAACTCCACTTTCCTTATGCTCAGAGAAAAAATATTGTAGTGACTTAAGAATAAATGAAACAACTTTGTTGCGCAAATGTATGAAAATATATTTCTCATTACGAGAGACGAAGGGGTAAAAATGACAAGTTAATTTTAATTTTCCCGAGTTTTCGGAGTTTAAGCACAAGCTCATAACATTACAAATTGATTTAGCGGGAGTTTCATAATTATGTTCAGGATATTACATCTTACAGAAGATATGTATATAGATACGCTAAAGGAAATTCAGTTAAATTTTGTTTAATTTTACATAAGAAAATAGTGTCGTATTACAAATATATTATAACCGTTCAATATTTATAATTTTAAGAGCTAAATACGTCTCATATCCAGGGAAATTAACGAAAAACGGTACATATGTGAATTTGAAATTGAAGAATAAACATATACCGTTTATTTATTTATCAAAGATTGATGAACGTTTATTCGTTTATATTATAATTAAATTTAAATAGTTTTTGCCAAATTCGCGATTAATTTATAATACTATAAAAAAAATTTTAACGAGTTTATATATCAAGTTAAACCAAATGTGGCATATTTTGTTACGTTTATTAAAATTAAAAACAATTCCGTCAGTTTAATTCTTAATTAACGGATAATGAAAAGTAGAAATATTTAAATTAAAAATTATTGTATTTTCGGTTAAAATTAAACACATAGATATGCGTAATTAAATAATACAAAATTTTGTTATATTGTGTATTATAATAATCGTTGTTTTAGTTAAGTTACACACTATAATGGTTATCTTATGAGTGGTTAATAATAACTGTTATTATAATAAAATTATAATTTTGTACGTGTTTTCAGTATTATATTTCAATTTATCGATTGAACGTATATTTAGTTTACATTCTTATCAACTAAAGTGTAATAACATATTTAAAGTCGTTTTATAATTAAATAAAAGTCGTTTGCTACTATTGTATAGAAATTATTTAAATTTCAGTGTGAATTTATTATATTAAATGTAACTTAAAATTAATTATGTTTGAACAAACGTAATTTAATTAATTTTTATTTCAGATATTTAAGTTTAGCTTTTAATAAAGTTAAATGTTTATAACTTTGGACTAACGCTAAGCAAACAAAAGAATTTGGAAATTATATATTTACAAAAATATTGTAAACATATTCCTTTCAAAAAGATATTTTTGCGTTTCAAAATCAATATTATAAATCAAAACATTTCATTCAACTTTGCTTTGTAGGTTGAAAATGGATAAAAACACAGGTTAACTAATTTTATATTGTGTAATTTTTATGGTTCTTTTATACAATGATATTTTAGACGCTTTATTAGCTATGTTTCGTGCTGTAAATTGAAATTCTATAAATGAATAAATAAATTAGAGGGAAGGAGTAAGAATAAGATGAATTTCAGAAAGGGAAGGAACGTAGGAATTTGCTTCCTTATTACAAAACACAGGGAATCAAATTTCATTGTGAGAGGGTAAAATACGATGAACACAATTCTTGGCAAGACCTATTGAAGGCAAAATGATCAAATTTACTATGAATACATCTGAGTGACGTGGTGAAGGCGAACTTCACAAGATCAAATACCACGATTGAGATTTCCACAGTGGCTGTAACGTTATTTACTACTGTAAATGTCCTGGGTGTATCCGAAACGTAAGCATCGTAGACACTTAACCGGTAGAGGATAGCGGATATTTGGCGAAACTTTGTGAATAACTTTATAAATATCAAATTTTCTAGGTACACATGGCGAAAGAAACTTGATTTTTACTAATATGGTGGGCAATATCACATTGTCTCGTTTAGAATTGATACAACAGAACTCAACGACCTTGTGCAGACCCTGAAGACCAACCTAAAAGTTTTTCTCTGAAATGCATGTATCCAGATTAATAACTCCAAGACTATATATACATATATGTATATATATATATATAAGAGAGCTAGGGATAGCCATATGATTGTTCTTGTGTAATCACAAAGAGGTGAGACTGGTATTGGCGTTAATTAATGAGTCAAATGTAATTTTAATTCGGCGTGAACCGATCAATGGTATATTAATAACACCATTAAAATATTTAGTAAACAATTTGTCTATATTGACCATTCATGCTATCATTAGTGGAAGCAATAAGAATATCAAAAGGCCTAGTGTAGACAATATTAAACCTTTAAGGTGTAAGTTGTGACACTAACGAGAAAGAAGAATCTTTTTATTTTGTTTAAAAGACGTTGTAAATGGATGGCACGTAACGAAGGGGATTGTCCCGTTACTTTCCGTCCGTTCTTACAAAAAATGAAGTTTATATTCCTTTTATTTTCTTAATTAGTGAATGTAAATGGCGTTGCGTGACAGGGGATTGTCCTGACATCTTCCTCCGTAGAAAGAGTTAAAATTTTATATTGTAAATTTAGATTTTATGTAAGGGACTTTGTTGTAAGTACCACTTTGAAGCTTTCTGGGCAGTGAGTGTATTGTCGATTTTGATTTTGAAAAAAGGTGTATATTGACTTTTATAACCGTAGAGACGATGGTGGCAACTTGTGCATTAGGTGGACATGTTAGTTATCACATTGATTGTCATCCATTGTTGTGGAATTAAAAAAAAGAGATCCGAATTGGAATACGAAGTTGGAGACGACTAAAAACAAAAAAGAGTAGCTTTATTTAACATTTTTGCTTTTCGTATTTTCGGCTTTAGTCGAACAACTTTCATTTTGGTGCGGACGTGTGGAGGTGATGGCAAATTGACTGCTATGGTCTCGGCCTGGAGATGGTGGCATGTCGATAATTACAGACGTATAAAGACAACCCGATACGTGCCGCGAATGCAATAACGTACGTGGATAAACTAATTGCTAAGAAAAAATAGATAAAAGAGCGACTTTGATAAACAAAACAATCACAGGTTTTGAATCGGTCAAAAGACCGATCACCATCGCTGTATTTTCCAAACTGATATATATATATATATATAATACAGTTTTAAATAAAATAAATTATTTTTGTATTCTATGAAAGAAATGAGCACTAATTGCATTATTATTATAAAAGTATATACAATATATTTTGAAACCGTTAAGTCGACAATAATTAACAAACTTTAATAGTACGTTAGTACATACACATATAAGTATAAAGTTGTGAAACGCCCATTAATGTTGAAAAATATATAAAAATATGAGTTAGGTATATAATAATAACGTGGTTGAGACGATAATAGTTTTTAAGTTCTTTTGTGTCAATATTCTACTTTCTTCTACTTCTCTATGGTCCTATAAATTCCAATCCACATCATGTATTACCACCCTCGCATTCAAAAATACGTGTTTTGAACGACAAGTTTTGTTATCGTTCTTATCGATCGGTTTGCAAGAGAAAAAAATAATAACAATGAAAAATACCTAGAATATAGATATATTTGTTTTTCCTGAAAATTCCATTCTAATATGGATATAGTTTATTTATTATTTCACCATTGTTTTTTTAGCAGAAAAATCCATTAATTTTTAATTACGTTGTTATTTTAAAAGGGGTATTTTTTAATAACTTATTTTAAATAGAATATTATATAAATATAATATTTTAATACGATAAAAATATTTTTCTTATGTTCAACTACAAAAATATAAAAATCATTAGAACCTAATCAATCGTAATCAATTTTAGTAAGTGTGATGTTTAATGATAAATATATTACGTACATTGTAAATTTAAATTTCAAATTAAGGTTTAAGAATCGGTAGAAGTAGAATTATATTATATTATTTGTGATTTCCATAAACTATAGATAGAAAAACAGTTAATAGTGATTAACCAATCGATCATTAGTATTTTACTATAATTAACTTTTAAATTTAAGTTATTTTTAATACTGAAATTAAAATAAGGAAATATTTTACTATCGGTATAGTGTTGTTCAAAAATACAATTTTTTCGGTATAAATTGTGGTTTATTAGTATAAAAAAACGAAAATAATTAGTTGACAGTATACATAGTATGTCTGAGAAAATCCCAATCTAAAATAAAAACACAGATTTAAACGAATTTATTTACATTAACCTTCTACATAGCACACTTGTCTAATTATATACTCGTCTTAGCTTTGGTAAAGCTGTTCAAGCGCTTTGGAAAAATCGTTTTGTGGGATCGTCTTTAATTGTTTGGTACAAGCTTTTTGAATCGTTAGAATATCGTTAAAAAAACGGTGTTTCATCTTTGATTCGAGTTTTGACACATAGAAAATAGTCCGCTGGGGCCAAATTTAGCGAGTTAGGTGGATGGATAAGGACAGTTCTTGGCGTAATTACGCGTTAAAGTTTTGACACGCGAACTGGAGTTTTGTCAAGAGTGAGAGTTCAATTCGTCAGATTGCGGTCGGGCGAATTCAATGCTTCATTACTTCCGAATAGTATTAAGTGTTTACCGTTTGTCCAGTTAGAACAAACTCACGATGAACAAAGGTCCTTTGAATTAAAAAATTCGCGCATTTTTGCAACACATTCGTCGTGAACAGTTGTTGATGGAATTCCACTTTGGTCATCCAACGACTCTGTAACGTCTTTGAACCGTTTTCATGTAGTGGTATGGGATGTAGATGTATCACCGTACGCTCGCTGTATGGTAGAATAAGTTTCTACAAAACATTTTCGAAGTCAAACACAAAATTGTATAGCGCTTTTTTGTTCCATGTTACACGCTCGTACCGAGTAACGTAAATATACCGTTCGCAGCCAAATATAACTCGAGATTCACACCAAATGCGCTGATTTTTTTTATGTATATACACTCGTCGAACTTTGTACTATAGGAAGTGTAAGTTTTACCTGCGATAACGCTATTTTATGTTCGATACGGAAATGTAGTTTGGGAATTTTTCAGACATACTGTGTAAATATGTTAATGCATCGGGTGCACTGATTATTGTACATATTCTAGCTGGTCCACTACACGACCGACGTAATATCTGTACAAGACACACTGCACCAAATACATGTAATAAATCTAAGTACCTCCCTAAAATTGTGACGGGTTTCCCAAATAACACGCTTAGCTGGAAATATAATTTATATTCGTATGTTACATACCATAAGGGAAATTAACATAATCCCTCGAACATTTTTCTTTTAACATAAATAAATCAATATGGTAATTAAATCGTTATTTAAAATTAAACTACGTAATATAATTAGACAATGAGCTTAGTCTCCCGTTAAATATATAATACGTTGACTAATCTTCGATACGCTTGTAATTTGTGATTACAAAAGTGAAATATATAATTAAGTGTTAATATGCAATTTTATAGGACAGGATGGATTTTTTGAAATAAAAGTATAACTCCAGATTTATTAGGATATAAAGTTAGTCAATTATCCATTTATTAGTACCGTACTAATATTCAACGAAATAATAAATTATACATGTAAATACAATTGGTTATTTAAAATATAAATATTAAATATTAAATAAAGAGTTTATATTTTTGGGAGTTTTTAAAGTTTAAAACTGTGATATCACGACTATATTTAATATTTTTCTTCAAAATATTTAAATATTAGTTTTTTAATTTTTTTTTACATTTATATAAGTTGAAGTTTAAGTTAAACAAAAAGATTTTTTATGAATCTCAAGTAAAGATTTAAAATAATCTTTTATTTCATTCTATTATTTTTAAATAACAAACATTTATCACATATTCGTCGGTAAATAAAGAACGAATTAAAATACTAAAGTTTTATTTAAATATTAAACGAGTATGTTAATGAACTAAAATTGGTTTACTGATAAATTGAATGTGCGTAATGACAAATATCATAATATTCGTTTTACGTACGACTAATTTGTCTTTTAATTTATGAAAATTAATTCACCAGAAGCATCCCGAAAAATTATTTATTTTAGGCTTCTCTTATACATTCCTTTTTTTCATCATCCCGTTTGGTTTTAGTATGAATTATAACAATGTCAGTACTGAAAATATATAGAAATATAATAATTATATATCTAATGAAATAAAATGTTACTTCTTTTCTGAGATAATCGGCAATTTGTAATTTTACTTATTAAAAAATGCAATTTTTAAAACGAAAATTGATTTACCAGTGTCAAATAAACTATTCGTTTTATAATGCTTCGTACATTATTAAGATTACTTATTATTATTATATATTATAAATTATTATATCGTGTGTTAATTTATGAGCGAATCCGTTTTTCTCTATGATCGCTTTCTAAACAAAACAAAACAGAAATTTCCGTTTGATTTCAATCCAATTTTTGCAACAACGGAATTTAAAATATAAATTAAGGGACTTCTAGTGTTCTAAAATATAATATATCGACATTTTATTTGTGTGCACTATCAATTATATAATATAAAAATAAATAATTTAAAATATAATTCTTTAATTTAATATTATGTAGTATTATCTCTATTTAATTTTGATTCATGGAAATGAGTGAATTTGCTGGTTTAAATCAGCAATAATTAATTGATTATATCTTAATTCAATTATCACAAAAATGATAAACACACGCGAGACATAAATAATAATTTTAATACCTGTTTAATAATCAACACAATGTTATTACCATACAGTGTCAGATTAGGCAAGGTTTTTAATTTATAGATTTTATTGAGAATTCTTTATTTAAGATTTCATTTAATAATGATCCCGTTTTTGTCATAGTTATGATTTGTATTGTATTCGATTGTTTTCCATAATATGTATTATTTGCACGATGTTATATTACCGGGATTGTTCGTGAAACGAGATGTTATTAATTCATAACATCAATATATATTTTAAATAGGACATAAATAAAAAGAACTGACTGAGTTTATTTATTGAAGTTGTTACGTTAAGATAACGATTCTATTGTTATTAAAATTGAAGAACGTGACTTAATTGAGTTAAAAATATCAAGCGTTAATTGTAAAAGTTAAGCGGAAAATAATTTATTTAATCAACCTTCTTAAATAATATTGTCGGATGTAACAAAAATTCTAATTTATCTAATATTTATTTTACAGTTTAATACTCATAGTTTCAAAAATTATTTATGAAGTGGGTCGAAAAATACTACAAATTATCTTCCAAATTTAGTAGAATTTTACTTAGCTTTCTATTTCGAAATCTAGATGTTACAAATGTTCGGAAACAATTTTTATTACAAATTACCACAAATAAATTTCCTAATATTTTTTTTTAACGAATGTGAAATTTGTATGTCTTTGATACTTTTATGCCAATTATACTTAAATAAGCTGGCAATAAATGCTATTACGATTTACCAAAGCTATAACGATCTAGATTAATTTCATGGAATCTAAAATCTCAAATATGTTAAACACTTATAAAACTAGTACTAACATATGGATCAGAAGCCTGGACCATATAAGAAATGGACGAGAATGTTTTACTAGTGTTTGAACGGAAAATAATGAGGAAAATCTTTGGACCGTGGAAAGATGAAACTACAAATGAATGGAAAATACGTAAAAACAAGGAGTACCAAGAATTTTATCAAAGCCCAAGCATCATAGAAGATATCACCAAAAGCAGGCTTAAGTGGGCAGGTCACGCTTGGCGTAAAGAAGAATTTTTCTTAAAACGGTACTGAAGAATGCTGCATAAGGGAAAAAACACCTTGGAAGGCCGAAACTATTAAGATAGGAAAATAGAATTAAAAAAGAAATCGAGAATGTGAGACCAGGTGTGAATTGGAAGGAGTTATTATTAGATAGGAAAATTTGGAATAAATTTGTTGGATGACATGGTCTTAAAGGTCGAAGTCACGAAAGATACTTAAATAAGTAAAGGAATAAAAGCAGTTAAAACCGGACAAATGACCAAATAAATATTAGTTTATAAAATGAATATACTATTTCTTAAAAGGTTTTGATTTTTTTTTATTAATTTAGAAACAAAATTGTCCAAATAGCTTTATATAATTTATAAATTCAATATCGTACTAAGGCACTCAAATTGTAATTTAAATATGTAAACAAATTTTAATTAAATATTTACAAACAATTATTATTGGCGAATAATTATATCGATTGTAGCATATACTTATGTGTATATATAGTATATAACAACTCTTTATATATTGCAAAAAAACGAATATAGGGAATAATAAACTATATGTCTTACGCCGTGTTGTGTTCAATATGTTGATTTCGGATAGTATAGTAAGGTATAAGGTCGGATTAATTTAACGCACTGTTTGGATTATTATACTCTTTTATTTTTTACCAACCGATAATATGTATTTTCTCTCAACAATCCACGTCGAGACTGATTATATTTTGTGCCGTTGGCAAAAACCTCGACGTCTTTATCGCATTCGGGGTCATAAATACCTAAACGTAACAACCAACGACCAACGACCGCACACTGAATATTGTTCTTTTTAATTTATGTACGATATTTATTATTAATAAGCAAATAAATAAAAAAATGTCGATTTTTACTTAGAAATTGAAGAATTTTATTATAATTGTGATACGGCACAAAGAGTTTTGAAGAAAATTATAAAAACTAAAAGTATTTAAATTTTTTTTTTCACGAAAAATGATCATAGAAAATGAGTTTTTGGAGGAAGGTAGCTAAGAATTAATTTATAACAAAGTTCAAAAATTATTTATACAGAAATTTTTTATTTTGCGCACTTTAAAGACAGTATATTTTTAATTAGCATTTTATTTTTCAAAATATGTTACATATTTATATTTTATACATATATTAAAATAATAAGATTCGGAACTTAAAAACTTTATTAAATGATTCGTTAAGATATTCAAATTTTTTATTCTAGTGCTAAAAAAATGTTTTATTTGTTTACTTTGCATATATAAATATTTTCTTTTTTTAAAAGTTAGAAACATTAAACACTGGTTTTATTTTATAAAAATAAAACGTATTCTACGCATTATGTTTCGTGAAAACTGATTTCTTTGAGAATTTTTTTAAATATATAATTTATTGGAACTATCAGAAGAAATAAATTTTTAATGTTGTTTTATGAGTATGTATAAGTGTATTTGAGTATTTATAAGTGTCTCATATATTAAGATTAACGGTATAACAAATTTCTTAACTAATTATTATTTATAAGATAATATTTATTTTAAATATCCGTCGAGAAACTATGTACTGTCCGATCTTTAATTGTTAGAGAATTTCAGAAAATTGTCCACTAATCGTGTATTATATTTAAGTTTCATAATTATGTTAATAAAATAAACGTATATATGTCGTCTACGCAATTGTTAAATATCAGTGGTATATGATACGATTTGTTGTCTATTAAATAATTTTATATTTTCTGCCTTATCTGGTTACAATAACGGTAAAGAATTAATCATAGAAAATTGTGGCATAATATATATCCATTTGACAAAAAGACCCTCGTTTAATTAGTCGATAATTGAGTTTTTAAATATTTTTTGTTGAATCATATTTGAGTAAATTATAAAACTACATTTTGACGAAAAATAATAATTTCATTATGCTTTGTTTTAACGATGTTACATATATTTTTTATATATTATATAGAGGTATATTTTTAACGATATTTTTTTGGAAAATGTTTACATATAAATGTCGAACATTGTACATTTAACTAATTATAATTATTTAAAGACTAAATAAAAGTTACGAAATCATTGTAAGAAATATATGAAAATTTTATTGTTCTGCGTAGTATGTTAGATTATCTCTTATTAAGAGTTTTTAGACGTTAGTTATTCGTAATATATAGATTTAAAATATTGTATTCATACACGATAATTTTCGTCTAAATATCGCGTCAATAATATAGTCCTCTACAGTGGCCTATTCAAAGGAGTAGAATTCATATGCAGATAGTTCTCTACATAAGCAAATGTTATAGTATCTGATTTATGGAATTTAATCAAAAATAAGATAAGAATGTGGCAATTTCACGAGGTACAAAAAAATAGCAATTAAATTTTATATTGTAAAATAGTCACAACAAAATATGTGGCAATAAAAGGGATTTTTCAGTTTTAAGTAATTTTTAGGATAAAACCGGGTTATGTCATTGGATTGCCATAAATAAAACAATAATAATAATTAACATGAATATTTAATACAATTTTTTTAACGTTTTGTTACGTTAATATATTTTGATTACTTTGAAATAAATTAAAAATATTAATTTACAAGCACAAAAATGATTTAAGAACAAGAGTCCCATGTATAATGGCCCTTCCTATATAATAACTTTCATTATACATAGAAAATTTCTAATTGAATTCACTTGTACATAAATACTACTATCTAATTGATTAATTATTCTATATTTGATCTCTATAGAAATGCAATTGGCTGAAACATTTGTATTGTAAATTGATCGTGCTCTATTGATTTAAGACAAATACATGGAGAACAAATTAGATTAACTTTTATTTTAACTGCGTACTATTAAGAAGTAAGCGGTATGATTCTTTTGAAAGAAATAATATATTATTTTGTTCTAGTACATTATTATTGGATTTTTTAAATTTAATAACTATGATGCTTTGGAACTTATAATAATAATATAAGTTATATTGGATATTGTTTAATTTTTAGTAAACAAGTGTTGTTACCATTTATAAGCATTATGTTGACTATAGAAATTGCCTTGTATATTTTTTTGTTGACGAAGTTTATAAAAATTAATTGAAGATCTTACAGATAATTTTTTATTTGAGAAGAAAAAAGTTATTTTAATTTTTATAAAATTTGTCGAAATAATTCAAATTTATTAATATAATATAATAGTTTTGTGCTTTTATTTAATTTTAGGAAATATATATGAAAATAGGCATATGATATTAGAATATATAAGATTAAATACTTTGAGTTGGCTGAACACAAATATATTATTTCTCACGAATTATATCCAATTTAAATAAAATTTTTATTATTATAAAATTATAATAAAATTTAAACATTATCTATCTTAAAAGGATTAACTTAATTTTCCCAAAATTTTTCGAAGCTATTTTTATTAATATGTTTTATTTATTAATTCAAAGCAATTTACCTTATCATATATTTTATTTACGTTTTGTGTATGGAAAGTTTCAATAATTATATTATTAAAATTTGATGTACAATCTATCGATAGTAAAATGTCTAAAAATATAGAGAATATTGTATTACATTACACTCATTTTATGATTATTTTAATAAATTTAACATTTTTATATTCTATCATTTATACATAAAGATGAGATAATTATATAAAGACATAAACAAAGTATAAAATATTTGATATATACCATAGACTACAGTATACAATATATAAAGACATTTCACTCATGTTCATTTCATTTTTATAATATTATATTTAACTTTTAGTCGATTACTATAATTTATGTAATATAAAATTTTGTTGATGTTAAGTAATATGATTATATTTTAAACATACAAATTTAATACTTCAGAAGAAAACAAAATCTAGTAATAATTTATAGAACTAAATAAATATAATAATTAAACTGAACAAATTCTGAAATAAATCAACATAATACTTGGTATCATAAACAGAAATATATATTTAAAAGATTATTTTCTTATAAAAAAGATCTTAACAAAAACAGCTGCTAACCGAAACGCAACAATAATTTTCTTAGAAACTCGAGTAATATATTCATAAGGAAAACATCGTGATCCATTAAAAAAAACATTTATTTATCCGCTTTAATCATCATTTATATTTGTCTTTTGAATATACAATGATTAAGATTTATGAACATTATTATATTTTATATGAATATTGAAATATTTGTTTCGATAATTTTTGCCATTAATCCGTCTAGATTGTTATAAAACATGTAAAATATCTGAATATGCAATAAATTATACAATAACAAATCGTTAAAAATGCACAAAATGTATTGAAAATATTTATATATGTCTATAAAGACATACAGTTTAGCGTATTTAAAAAGTATTTAATAAATTAAAAAACATTCGTAATATTATTAATAATAATAATAATATTAATAATAATAATAATAATATTAATAATAATAATATTAAAGCAACAATAGAATAATACCAAGATCCAAAATTTTACATAAACGTTATACAATTTTTTTTATTATATTATTTTCATAAATGTAAGTGACAAATTTACGTCAAAAGATACATGGTAATGTGATAGCATTTTTATCGTTATAAAATAATAAACATAAATTATTTGGATAAATTTTGTAGGGTTAGAGCTTAAAATTATAAGAATTTATTCAGGACACATTCATCTTAGTTCAATACTATTGAATTGGTTTAATTTTCTTCTAAAGTATTAAATACCTAAAAGCGTTTAGGAAGTTGTTTAGTGGAATAAAATACCATGTTTAAATAAAATGCCATAAAAGATAATTTGTCATGGCGGAGTAAAAATTTTACAAGTTTTTTATATTTTTCATTATTTGCATAATATAGACGATATAATATATAACGTACCAAGTATATACTGAAACGTTTTTCATTTTTAATAATATATCGTAAGAAAGAATATCGGAAAGTTTTAATTTTGAAAGTTAATTATCTCATTTGGAATTATACTGCAGTTGCACAAAATAGAACTTTTGTTTAAATTGGTTTATTTATTTTTTTTAATGTATATTTATAAATTGATCATAATAGTCGGAAATATTAAGAACCAATGCTTTATATATATATATATAGGTACTTTAAAATAAAATAGTTATAATAAGTCGGAAAGAAAAAAAAGAAACGAAAAAGAAACAAAATATAATGTCGGTGTTTTTTAAAAGGATAAAAAACAAAAAACAAAAAGCATTTATAGTGTTTCAAAGGATCAGAACGATATATTTATACCTGTAAGACGGAAAAAGGTCCGAAAGTGTATTATCCGCAAGAACGGTAATAAAATATTGGTGGTCACGGTGTTCGCCCATAAAGCACATCGTCGTCGTCTTCGACCGTGTGCGGGCCTGCGAACGGTAACGGTGGTCGTTGAGGCGATATTTATGGCGGTGACAGAGAGCCGTACGTGGGTAATGATTTTCTCGTGAATGAAAATGATAAGCATTGACGATGGGAGCAAAAAAAAACAGAAAGATTTCCGACACTCTTTATCTTTTCTCCCCTCCCATTCAACCTATTACTCCCAAAAAACAAAACGGATCATTGTCTCATCCGGTCGAAATGTATTGCGCCAAAGGCGAACGTGAATTTGAGATGGGTTTACATGGGTCCATGCGCGTGCTATATTAAAATCCAACGACAAGAAAATAAAAAGAATTTTTATCAAATTCGTGGACAATAAATTTACGGTAAAGGATTAAGCGTATGTTACATAGTATTTACGAAGTATATCGAACGTTATCTTTCTATCGTGATCCCGTGAACGGACAATGAAAAATTATTACAATATGCTCGAATTAATTACTCAACCTAACGTTACCACGAACGTGTTAAACAAAAGTGTTAGATCGTGCCACCCGATACAAGTCATCGTCAAACGTTTATCATTATTATAATTATTAATTATATTTGAATTTAGTAACATTTTCCTAACTTTTGTGGTTGTACAAATCGGTGGTACATATCTCTGATTATCACGTATGTTGTAGCTTAAAGTTTTCGGAGAATCATCAAAAGTTATTTAATATAATACGAATTTATATTAATTGTATAACTCATTCGCTTAATCATTTGATTTTGTATAACTCGTACGCAAAGCTATATTGTAAAACCTGTTATAAGAAATGTTTAATTTATTGCCATACAGAATTAGTACGTAAATAATTTGACGTTTCTGAAACGACGATTGTAGCTTAAGTAGTGTTATTGAAATGAATTATCACGAATCAAATATAATTAATTTTTCAAAAATATTTGTTTTTATAAAAATATTAATTTCTCTATGAATTGGTTTTGTTTATTTTTAAATTCTGATATTATTTATTTATCATGTTTAAACGGTTAGTTATATTATACTATGAATAAGTTATGTACATTAATTTAGTAGTTTTAACTTTTACTCTTTGCATTATACATTTTACAAATAAAAAAAAAATATATATATATATATATAAACAGAGATGTATTTTCGACGGAGGGAGGATTCATAATTCTCAACCCCTCTTAGAATCAAAAATAAGTTTACTAATTTCTATATAGGGCCAAATATAAATATAATATTTATATTTACAAGATTCTAGAACGAGAAACAGGTAAGATACAGGCGCTCATCATAAATGTTACGAATGCCATGTAGGTATATAGAATATTTATATTATATATATATAAATAAGTTATATTAGAATGATAACTATAATAAGAGTTTTTATGTATCATTTTTGTTGCAGTTCTTTTATAATGACCGTTTAATAATAACATAGAATAATTATAAGCAATTATTTTCACGTTGCTTTTAAATTAATTTGTTATCATTTTGTTAAATGTATAAATATTTATAAATTATAACAGTAGTATGATAAAATTACAAATTTATGTTTTTCAATTTGAATAATATATTTATTTAATTATGTAGCTCTTAAGTATTAATTATAATATTATTGGTTATCATTCTATATATCTAATCTTCTTAAATATACAAACAATAAAATTAATTTAATTATACTTTTAAAAAATTTGAAATCTCTTTAAAAAAAATATACCATTATATATTATTGTAAAA
>JAIPRN010000400.1:0-88256 GCA_025469175.1 Geopemphigus sp. TES_GeoC_2020 | reverse complement strand
TATATATATTTATTTATTTATCTTCATTGTTTCGTTATAAATGTCATTTACAGAACTGTTAATTAAATGCCTGTTTTACTTTTTAAACGCTTAGGTATTTAATTTTTCATAATGTCAAATAAATATATTTATATGAAAAAAAGGTTCGTTATTTTTACAGACTTGATTTCAAATGTTCCTAAAATAAATTAAGAAACGATTTATTTGATTAATAATTTTAATACTGATCGTTTGTAGTATATAGGTTAAAATTCGTTGTAGTCATATTCCTTTTTAATACGATTATTATTTTTTTTGTATTTTTAGTCTTGTGTGTTGATTATTCTTTTTTTGTTTGTACCTTGGGTTTTTAGGAGTCAGATTATATTTTCGAAACCATAATCCTTTGATTAACCACGACATACTCAATGTACGTACGAGGTATATGGTAAAAAATTACTTTCTGATTTATTTGTAAGCGCATTTTTTAAATAAAATTTAGGGTATTTTACATATAAAAAAAAATACAGAAAAAAAAGGAGACAAATATATTTAATAAACAAAACTGAGGGGACTTCATATACCTTTACGAATAAAAACACGATATTTAATAATATTTATATATTTAGAAAAATAAAACAATTTTTTTAAACGGCGTCTAGTCCAAAACGTATGTACGTGATACACAGGATTATCCCGTCTTATGATTAAAAAAACAGTGATACTATAACTAAAATATAAATTACGACGAAGACAAAACGGTGAACAAAAAAAGAGAGCTTTTATACTACGGAGACATTCTAAAAAATTGAAATGAACGGAACAATAATACTCACCCGACAACGGCACTTGTGTTCTCAATAAGTTAAAAACAAACTGCGATTTCAAGGGGCGATAATGTAATTAGTTTGGTGCGAACGCGTATTGTATACAAACGCCGAATGAGGATAATTTTACGTTTTCTACAAACCGGCTACTTCGTAGGCAACTCGTGGAGATTTATAATACTGGCCGAACGATTCAATTGCACTGTTTCTATCTCGATAATATATTATAATGATTTCATACAATGTAACGCCCGTGCACTGATAATTTTCGTTTCGACGAGTTTAAACCTATGATACACATAAGAGATAAAAGATTTATCAGGAATGAATTCGCTTACCTATAATATTATAAAATATTGTACAGTCTCAGTTGCGTCATCAATATAGTTTAACTTAAACAAAACGCTGATCGAATTTATTTTGAACTGAAAACGACGGAAAAATAATTTTCTTTATGATTAACGTGTTTGTAAATCCAAAATGAACAAAATTTACTATCGTTATTTTATGCCATTTAATGATTACGTTTTGACTTCCAATTGTTTTAATTTCGTTTTGTTCTTTATACAAAATCAATATAAACTTTAGGCATAAAAACTACTTCGGACGTGCATTTATAATCATACAAAAAAAGCGTCGATTGTTTAATATTTGTTTTACTAACACAATTTTTTTTTAAATGAGTCGCGAATATCGTTTATTTATTATTTTAAATGCATTTATAATAATAATAACAAATACAAATATGTTATTGAAATTACGATTTTTAAAAAATTGACATTATAAACGTACCATTCAAATTTAAAAGCTAATATATAACATAATTTTTAAATATTGTGTATTTTTATGGTTTTATTGGACTTAATTTGTGTAAAAACATGCATCACGAAAAATATGATTCTTGAAAAGGATTTGTATTTCGAACCTGTTTGTGATACACATGATAAAAGTAAAGTTAATTGATTAAATAGGTATACAAAGTCTTTATTACAATGGATACACAACTATTATAATTTGTTAATTCTTTTGAAATATAGACTTTATGTATAACTTATTAAACTTTAAATAAATAAATTATTACGTCGAATTTGAGTTTCAAAAATATCGTTTAATAAAATAATTGTAGAATTATACATTAAAGTTTTTGCCATATCATATATCGATTTATAATATATTAAAAAAAAAATGTTTGACAGTACACTGTAGAATATAATCAAAACTCATTTATTACTAATGACCTTCTTCTAATTGTGTAATTAAGTGTATAATTTTGAAACGACAAATTTAATTTATATTTCATATGATTTATATTACAAATTATACGAGTATATTTAACTTTTCTTTAATGATTTTCGATTGATATGAATTTTTAATATTTTTTTATATTGCTTTAATTTTTGTTATAAATTACACCGGTAATATTAGGCAGCATATAGTAAATACACAAATGATATACGTGATGTATGAAAGTATTTTAAATATGTCTTACGTATCTTTTAATTACTACGATAGATTTGTTAATTATTAAAAGATGCTTTGAAATTTTTAATTTATACAATTTAAAGACTATTATTAAATCTGCTATTAATTCGCATAAAAAAAGTTTTGTAATTCGAGAAGTCAAAAAAAATTTATTAATTTTTATATCCACCTTTAGAAAAATAATTATAATTATAATATTTATATATTTTTGTTGACTTAAAAAAAAAATGATCGACAACCTTGAGTGTTTCTTAAATCTCTTTGAAAATATTTTAGTTTTTTATAAGTTGATTATACAATATACACTGTTTCTATCATCAGTTACACATACATCAAATTCGGAATACTTAACTGTAGCAGAATCGCTTATATAGATTGCCATGTTACTGTCGATCGGGTTATGGACAATGGTTTTAAATATATAAAATATATAAAATATTTTAAAAATTATTTATTATATTTCTGTATCAATTTAAACAACTATAATAATATTTAAAAATGGTTACATTACTATCCATTTTAAAGAGATACTTATGGTTTGATTGTGTGGTTAAACGTAGTTTTTATTTCTCGGATCAAACAATTTTTTTCAATCAATATTTTATTAAAAATTATAGCTAACTCGTCAATGTCACTGCTTCTAAAATTTAACCCAATAAATAGCATGATATCTTCACATGTAATAGTTATAGTATTCTCCTATACGTTAATATTATTTAATCATATTAAACGTTATTGTATTGATTTAGTTAACATTGTAATACATGGTTTGAAAATAAATAGATTTTTGTTCAAATTCCAATTATTAAATGAATCATAGTAATAAAATTAATAACATATGAAAAATGTCCATTATATTAACAGCATTACCAAAGGATTTAAATATCAATACTATCTTTAAGTTCTTTAAATTTATAAATAATTTACTATTAAATTATTCGCTTTTATCAAATCTAGATATTGATAGGTAAAAGTTTTAATTAATACAAAAAATTATGTTTTTTAATATGTTAATTTATACTGTACATTTGAATTACATATTTACATTAAGATAACGAATGTATTAATTTTTATACAAATTGTAAATCCTAAGGTTGTTTTTGAAAATATGAGATATGTATAAAAATTTCTTATTATAATAATATTATTCGTATATAAATAATATTTATAACATTTTCGTCATTTTTAAGATAATATTATTTAGGTAAATTTTGATTATTTCAATAATTTCTATTTTTTCAGTTTATTATTTAATAATATTTTTAATTTTATAAAATAAATCTTAACCATTTAGCTCAACATTTATCACATACAATATTCTCCCAAAATTATAAGGAATACAAAAATAATTTTGGAAGATTTTCAAATTTTTTAGACTTTTTACATTTAAATGTATACAATTTTTGGTTTAGTTTCTTAAATCATAATTGGATGAAAACGAATAAATTATGTTGAAATTAAATTTTCTATATCTAAGAAAATATAAAGAAAAATGTCTTAAAAATTTATTGAGTTTGTATAAATAATGAAATTTAAATAATTCGACTATATTTTCATTATTTAATTCAAATTGCCGTCAGTAAGTTTTTTGAATTTGTTTCGTTTAAAAGAAATATTGACGTTTGATAAAATTTTAAGAAAATTGTATTAAATGAAAAATAAATAATTCACAAAGTAGAAATGCTTGTTTTGTTCATTTTTTATTTTAAGGTTGACAGGGCAGAGCAACGGCTCGCTCATTATAAAGATGATGTGTACAACTCTAGGCGATGGTTGATCGTACATCCTATATTTTCCAGACAGGCACAAGAAAGTTTTAACGAAGGAAAATATTGTCGTATTAAAATAAAAATATTAAGGCTGAACAACTTCCACCCGGTGTTGTTTATTATGAGAAAATAAAAAAATAAATCAGGGAATAAAGGTTGACTCCTAGCGATTGTTCCGTTAAACAGCATACGTGCTTAACTTATATAATATTATTACGATGAAAACTTAATATTCCAAAGTTGTAGTCGAAATTCTACAGTGACTAAGAGTAGAATTAATTGAATCAAAGTCTACATGACAATCATCTACAGTGTAATTATTGATATTATCTTCCTACTGTTGGAACAATAACTCTAATGAATTCTATTTTCTAATTAACCGTAAATCGCGATACGTAATATAAATTAAATTTGATTCTTTGTTATTGGATTCCGTGAACGAATCGAATGCAAATAACAATATGTCTATCGAATTAATCACACACGTAATTGGAAAGACGATAAATATCGCGTACGTTACACTCGCGCTATGTTTAATTTATTGAAAATCGTTTATGTACATTTATTTCGTGAGACTTATTATAGAATTAAAAACCACGCAAAGGCTCTGATCTCGGGCCTGACCTTGTAAGATCATAACTCGAAAATCAACTTGAACCCTCTTTCCTGAAACTGGTAGTAGTATATACCTACACATAATTCACCATCCGTATGGCAGTAAAAACAAAAACAGTCTTCCCGTTTCCAAATGAAATATTATGATTAAATGCGTAACGGCCGTATAAACTTAAAATATCTTATAATACTTGCAAAATAGTTTACGTAAATTATTATAAAACGTATTTGCCCGATATTTTATCAAACTTATGATACTTTTTTTTAAAAGAAAAACGTGTAATATTTTATTAGGAAAATAGGCTTTAATTTTCGAATTTCTTAAGTTATTGCCAGTTTTGTAGAATGCAATAATAACTAGTTCACTTTTATATTCTGAGTGAAAGAGGAATGTAATTAATGTTTTCACATAATCACGTATTATTTTTTATATATTGTTTTTATTTTGTAAATACTTTGTTGCATTATAAAAATCCTCCAATTTTTCTGCGTAACCGAATAACTTTTTTGAACTTGTTTATCACCTTTCTCGGTTTTCCCAGATAATATATACGTACTAAATTAATTTATGCTTATAACATAGATTATACTTTTTACATATGTTTTCATAATGTGAATCGTTTATAAGGTATTGTTTTATGAAATAATATATATTTCGCTCTTTAAAAGTTTTCTATTAGTTTATAGTTTAATATCCTAAAAAATGAAAAACAAAAATATTTACGGTGAAATTTTTGAAAAATATACACTTAAAATAATGTATTGCTTAATATTCTTATTTAACAAATTAACATTTACCTAAATATTTTTAAATAACGGACATTTTAAGGGAACTTGTTATATGGTACTCATTATGTATAAAATTGAAATTTAGTTATATTTACAATTAAATAATTAGTCAGTCAATTTTGGTGAATTCAATGATTTAAACTAAACTCGATAACATTATTTAATCTGGATATAATGGTTACAGACAATTGTAATCCTTCATTTGTGAATTGTATGCTGAGTATATTAGGACAGATATTTGATTTAGGAAGATGAATATTTTTTTAAATTATCTGTTAATATACTACTGCGGGCAAAAAATAGTAAGACTTTTTAATTTTAAGTTCGCGCGGAAATCCATTCGTTGAAATATTTTTTTTCTACGTTGGTATGACTGTCAGTGACATCTGTGCCAATTATCACATCAAAATCATCATAAGTGTTTAGTATATGCTTGTTATTCTGAAGTATAAGAAGTACATTCGGCGATTTTTACAATGAGTGAAAATTATTCAACAAAGAAGTTCCATTAAATTTTGTGTGCAAAATAAAATTTCTGGTGCTGAAACGTTCAGAATGTTGCAAAAGGCCTTCGGTGATAATTGTCTGTTGCGAGCAAGTGTTTTTGATTGGAACAAATTGTTCGAAGAGGGTTGAGAACGCGTTGACGACGAACCACGTCCAAGACGGCCATCAACATCAACTGATGATCAACACGTCAATAAAATCAAGGAATTGATACTCAAGAATCGACGATTAACAGTCAGAGACCTTACTGGTATCGCTGGAGTATCGGAAGGATCAGTAAAAACCAAAATCACTCAATTTTCTTGAAAAACAGCGTCGCGTTGACGTCTGTGAAACAATGCTTTCCGACTACCAGGATGCCATGAAACGTATATAAATGGTGACGAGTCTTGGATCTATGCTTACGACCCGGAAACAGACGATCAATCGGCCAAATATCGTGCCAAAGGTGAACCGAAGCCGAAAAAACCATGTCAAAGCAAGTCAAAAATCAAGGTCATGTTGACAGTTTTCTTCGATCATCGAGGTGTGGTGCACTCCTAATTCCTTCCGACCGGCCAAACTATCAACAAGAAATACTATTTGAGTGTTATGCGTTGTTTGCGCAAAGCTATTCGTAAAAAGAGGCCGAAATTACGGGCCGACAACTCTTGGTTGTCCACGATAATGCACCATCGCATTCTGCATTGATTCTTCGTGAGTTTTTCGCCAAAAATTCAACAAATATCGTTCTACAACCACCGTATTCGCCTGATTTAGCTCCGTGTGACTTCTGGCTGTTCAGAAAACTCAAACGACCGCTCCGGGGAAACCGTTTTGAGTCAATTGAAGACATTAAACGTTAATCGCTACGCACATTGAAGGCTATTCCGGAAATTGACTTTAACAACTGTTTCGAGGATTAGAAAAAATGTTAGCATAAGTGTATTGAGGTCGGGGGGATTTATTTTAGGGGGCGAAATAGATTTGGCAGAATAAATAAAGAATTTTTATATTATGAACAAAGTCTTACTATTTTTTGCCCGCGGTAGTATATATATAATTTGTTTAGTTTAGTACAAAACAGTACAATTGTATTATGTTAATCTTCAATATAATTTATAAATCAGACATTATTTATATATTATATAGAATAATCGTTTCTAACAGGTTTTAACATTTTCATTTTTGCAATAAAAAACTAATAATCAACTTATAAGATCATAAATACAAATCATTTCGTATAATCTTTAATATTTATTTATGAAATCCATATTTTCAATTGAAATACTCAAAAGAAAATCGTATGATTATTAAAGCAAAACATGTTTTTTATTTTATATATCTAATATTATACTTAAAATTATATTGTATAAGGATAAATTGGAATATTACATTTGAACTCTCCATCATTTTGTCACTAGTTACGACATTTCATAATTTTAATAAATTTTAACTTCAGAATAATTTCTAATTTAAAAAAAAATATATCCTAATAAACGAATATATATCGTCAATTATGAGAAGATAACACAGTTAAAGCAAAATATAAGTAGTATATTTATTTTAATTAAATGATATATATATATATATATATATATATAAAGCGCTTGACGTAAGTACATTTTAATTCGATAGTGAAGACTTTAGCTTTATAAAGTACTCTCTAACTGATCAGAACTTAGCAATTAGTTTTACTTTGAATTATATATCTGAAGATATTACTCTGATGTTTGCACTATGCTTTTAAGGCCGTACATAATTCAGTAGTGCCGTAGTGTCTGGACAAATTTTTAATAAAATACATTTTTACGATTAATAATAAGTTACACGAAAATTACCTGGACAAGTCGCATATATTACATATAACAGTGTTATATGTAATACTTCATGGGATCCTTATAATTATTATTCACGCGTCCCAGCCTTTTCCATAAAATATTTTGTCTCTTTTTTGGTGTTTATGGTAGGAGATAATTAATTATTGCTTAATGGATATAAATATATATATATACTATGACAACTGCAATACAAAAGGAAAAAAATTATTTCAAACTGATGTTCATTTTAATTTCAAAAACCACCGTTTATGATTTAACTATATAGTAAATTGTCAATTTTACAAAATCAAAACTGTTTTCATTTTTATCCATTGTAGAAATAATAATATGGACCCTTTTTTTGTGAAACGATTAATAAAATTACAAAAAAATATAAAAGACTATCGATACATTTATGTAAATAAATGTGAGTTTACAGAATCTTTTTTAAATTTAAAAAAATTAAATATGTTATTATTCAATAATGAAAAATTAACCCAAGTTTGTTTTAACTTATCTAAGTTTATCCATAAATTAATTTTTTTACAACTTTGATTTGTATGTTTGATTTTGTATATAGAAAAATTACTTTTTCCATTTAGAATCACGAAATAACAACTAAACAGATAAACATAGATAGATCCTCAAAATACATTTTCTGAACAACTTATCAATTATATTTTTAAGTATAATTTTTAATATAAAAAAAAATGTAAAAAAGTTACTTAATAATAAGTTATATGTATAATAAAAATTTTTATTTACTGTCTAATTTTTGGAATTTTGAAATATACAATTTATATTCTTACATTATAGGTATTTCTTTTGTATAATTTTAGTTAAATAACTTATAAATAATAATAATAATATTATTATTATTGCAAACATAAGCTATCGACTTATATTTGTAACGTATTTAAAGCAATGGCGCTATGCTATACATTCGCCAGACAGCTTTCGACTTTTAACATTTACGACTTGCATATAAATTCTGAAGGTGCAAACTTAGAAATATTTGTAATAAAAATGTATTAAAGTAATTATATACAAATATTTGTCAGAAGTTTATACATTAAAAATTGCCAAGGCTTCAAAATGTTAGTAATAAAAGGAAATTTTATTTCGAATAATAATTTAGAATCAAATTGTTTTACATATTATAAATTTACTCTTTGAAATTCATGCAGATGATATATTAAACTTTGCGGTTCTGAAAGTTCTTATATTTTTTTTTGCATATAAAATTAAGATTTACTAAATCTGGGGGTCCCTATGAAGAAAACTGTAGAAATTATATTATGATACACTGCCTAAGGAACTAAATTGTATCGTGTATATTATAGGAAGGCCTTATCAAATATAATTACAAAGTTAATTATTAAAGTTAAAATAATACTAGCACATGTTTTATTATGTAAAATTGTTTTTTTTTTAATTAACATAAACTTACCATATTTTAAATGAAAATATTATCTAGATAATGATTTTTTAGCAACGATATTTTAATTACATCATTTATAAGTTAATACTATATTTATTTGATTAGTTAAATTAACGAATTAATTATTAACCTAATATTTTTTTTAAATGTATATTATTATTATTACTTTTAAGGTGACAAAGCGTAAAGAATTTTTTAACAACTAATCAGATATAGCAGTTTATATTTTCTTTAATGCAACAGGAACAAATAAACAATATATGTTAATTCTTAAAATAAATATCTTCCTTATTATAGCTCTTAAGGTTTTATGTATATTATAATTATTTTATAATTGAACAATATAACAAAAAAAGCCCACAATGAGTACACACGTACAAATATTTATTTTTGTTTATCTCTAACTTTTAAACTGCGAGTTATATTATAATTTAACTTACTTATAAAAGTTATTTATGACAAATTTCTTTTTTCATATATACTTAAAACGTATTATTCAATATGCTTCAATATATGTTCCGATATCCTAAATAAATGATTTTATTATTTGTAATATACAAACTTATTTTGAAGTGCATTACACTACATACACAAGTGCAATACATTATTCATGTATAATGTTTAATAATTTTTTAAAGTTAAGGACTTGTTTGAAAACTTTATTTTTTAATACATACCAAAAAAGGCAGGTCATGTCTCCCGAATCGTTTATATAAGATAACTAGCTATACCACATTTATATTGTTTTTGAAGAATTCGTTTATCTTATATTATGTTAAACTAAAAGAACAAGGACGTAGTTTGTATGTATGTCTCCTATCATTAATCCATATTCTGGGATTAGTATAAACTTATAGATAACCTCATATAAGTCTCATTTAATCATCTTACACAATCGATAGTATAATATACTAGATACATTTTTAGTCTTATATCTGATTAGATTTTTGAAACATTTAATAATTAATTCATTTCTTGTATTTAATAAATCATAACTTGTTTTGCTTTATATGTTTTTGTCGTAAAATGAATTAAATAAAGAACAAAGAAAAACAAGCACAACGAAAACCTTTATTCGTTGTTCACTCGAAAAATAAAGTAAAAAAGAATCTTGTGTATATTACGAGACCGTTCCAATTAGTAAAACATGGATTTTAAAAAAAAAACTTCTTTTAAAAACGAACGTACCTTTAAATTGTTTAATGAGTATTTTTGTTTTTTTCACAATCATTTTTTTATAAATTACAAACAACTTAAACGAAAATTGTCGCTGGCATATTTAAACGTATCATAAATAATATTTTCAGCTCATGTTTTTACAATTACGTTGGTATATTATTTCGATGTGGTTAATTTTAACATAAAATTGTTTACGATTTTTTATATATATATATTTATAATTTAATATATTTGGTATAAATTATGTATAAATGTTAATATACATGTTTATTATAGTAAATATTCGTGAATGTCGTTACAATTTTTAAAAATCAAGATATTGATTATGGTTTAAATTTAAAAATAAAATATGGATTTGCTTCATTGAAAGCTTAAAAATTCTAATCGCTTAATTATAATATGCGTATTGCGGTAAGACAATGAAGTCAATAGTCACAATAAATGTGAACCCGTGAACCTAACACAACTAAAACGTTGTGTTAATCATTTTAAAAATATTAATAATTATTTCGAATGAAATTTTGAACAGAGTGTTTGTTTTACCTAAAATAATTTAATTTAAATTTTAATCTACAACGAAATAATAATTTAAGTTCCATCAGGCATCAATATCTAAACAAAAATTATATACTAGGAGTTTCAATAGGAGTTACGGAACATTTAAATATAGATCTACACACTTTGAAATTAATTAAAATAATATACTTTATTATCTATAGATAATTTGTTATAACAAATTGGACAAATTTATAATTATAAAAAAATCTTAATATTATGTTATATTAATCATACAAATCGTGTAATATTATTAAAATAAGACGCAAACGCTCAAATTATTCAAACGGACAATATGAATCGTCTAAAAAAAAAATTACTATTTCTAAGTTAAAATGTTGGAAAATATTTTCTTCTTATAATTTTTTTGATTGAATTCTAAATTCTATTAATTTAGCATCAGTCTATATACAAGTAATTTTAGAGGCTTATTTGATACAATAATTGGTGAAAACAAAATAAACTGCTTGCTAAAAACGCATAATTTGAAAAGCTCATAAATATTTTTTTGAATATGAAATAATCTTATAATTTTAATTAACCAATTAACATATTCTATTTTAATTTATAACTGTTCATTCTCTTCTACGTTTAAGATATCATTATATTTAGTTGATTTGGAAAATCGTAATTAGTATAAATTTATAAATGTTTGGCATTCTTGTTGGTATATTATCATATACAACAATTCGACCGCCATTCGGTCTAGCGTGACATGTAACTAAGCCTTTACCAGACGTATTTCGATCGAATTACGTCTTGTCGTCACAAAAAATGTAACTATAATTTGCATGTGTTTACTTATGTCTATTTAAAGATCCATAACGTTTGTACGGCTTTATGTTTGAATGTAAAGTAAACACTACTGGAATTATATCAATCAAAATTGAACTTTTTTGTACAAAATATATATTCAAAACCTATGCTTTTTATAGTAACCCATTAAAATTTAAATAATTTTGGAAAAGTTCGAAATAAGTCAAAATTAAACGTTGGGCAAATTATTAATTTTGATGGGAATGCGATACATGTCTGTATTAATATTTACCCAATATACATTTTTTAGCCACAAAGCTATTTTACTTTGTCACGAAAACATAAAATTCAATAAATGTTAAAACAAATAATAAAACATACAAAAGTTAATTTATTGTCGATAATAAATTGAAATTCATTCTATAAAACGTATTTTTCTTTATAGAAAATTCATTTTATTTCCAGACAAAAAATACAACGTTAAATAAATAAATCTCTTTTTTCTTTTCTATTGCGTTGATGTTGACGCATTTGTTCAACAGTCTTAACAATAACGTTATACACGAACATTTGAATATTATACTTAATTAGCATTTAGTTATTTTACTGCAATGTATACATAAAAAACACTTTGAAAAAAAGTGTTTCCTAGACGATGGGATGTAAGGAAAAGGAGCCATAGTGGTATGACAAGACGAGATTAAATTTCCGCCGTGATCGTATTGTAACGAGCGTAATAATAATCTCCGATAGGAGGAGAAGCAAAGAGAAAAAAGGAAAACCACTCTTTGGTCGGCGGGTGCGATGAAACGAAACAAATGTTATACCACAGCCGCAGTCGTCGATAATCATCGCCCGTGTATATAACACTTTATCTACAATAAATGTAATATATTCTGTGTCGTATAATACTGAGGAACGTCTGGCGTCGTCTCATAAAATCCGCAGCATGTGACGATAACAGTGTGTAGCTAGAAAGAAGAGTGAAAAGACACTGGTAGCACGTGCTGCCCTTCGCCATTACCGAAAGATTTTTATTTTTGTTAAATTAATAACGATACGATCGGTATAAAAACAATCGGGGCTTATAAATTCGTGATAACACACAATTTAGCTTATTCCTATTACATGTTTAGTTATGCATAAGTTATATAAAGATTAATATCTGCAAAACTATATAATTTTATGTAAAATATTCTTAAAATTATCAGAATATTAACGTGTGTGGAACAAAGCTTTGAGACATTGTAACTTTTATTTTCTAGTTTTTAATTATTGAAATATCAATGCGCGCTTTTTTGTAAAACATTAATAAACCGACGTGTCTAAACTTTTATTTTTTCTAAAAAAAACAGCAGTTATACAAATTAACGTACAAGTATGTTTGTATGTATCAAGTGAAAATGATAATAGTTCGACAAGTTTAGAATTAGTTTAGCACTTCCGGAATAGCAATCAGAAATAAATTTAAATCTTACTTGTGACTATGTAACTCTGAGAGTCAAACCCTCAAATCTTAATCAAACGGAAGTAAATATTATAAAACTTTAAAAAAGTCGCTTTTTAACGGTATCGTGTATTGATTTCACTATCCCATAATATATTATTATTAATTCCATATTCTACTCTCCACTATATTATCTCCGTGTAAAAATGTTTACACGTTTAGACAATTTTATCTCGTATTGAGATAAAAACTCTACATTTAATTTCGCCACCGCTGGTAATTATATATCACCCATGCAAATGATCGACACCAAGTAATAACATTCTAGAGGTCACATAAATTTTATTTATTTAATTAAACGGATAATTTGAGTATTACGCAAATGCAACGGTTTTTCTTATATTAATTTAATCGAATAAATTTATACACATATTATGGTATTGCGAATTTGTTTAACGACGTGCGTATACACAAAGCAAATTGGTTATCAATCAAAGGGACCAATAAAAATTCGTTATAAAGGCATCGACAATTGCTTAATTGACTAAAAACAAAGATACAATTAAAGAAAAATAAAATAGATTATCCATAAATAGTGAATATTTTATATTTGTACTATTCAGACGGCGTCAAGTTATTGTGACTTAAATTGATATGGTTACTTTTGTACATTATTTTGTTCAACAAGTCATTCAATCTCCCTCGTATTGATATATATATATATATATATATATATTATATATTGATAATAATAAAAGGAAAACCAAAAATCTGAATTATATTTTAATCAATAAAAATCTGAAAAATTTATGACAGGTTATAATATCGCGTACGAAAGGCAAAAAAGGTTGGACGAAAAAATTCTTTTTATTCCCGAAAAACCTTACACGGCGTTACCTAACCACTTTGCCCATTTCCTATGACGATGTTTGATACGACGTATATATCCCTTCATATTATAATGCACCTAGACATATATATATATATCTGTAAAGGAATAATGTAAATACGGCCGTTGTGCACCGTGTGGAATACGTAAAACGAAAAACGGGTATACATTTATTTATTTATTTCATTTTTCCGTTATTTATTATATGCACATATTGAAAAGAAAGTCGAAAATAACGTGCTTGCGGACATTGGGGTTGTTGTGTGGTTGGCATATATAACCTTATATGTATCTCTTCTTTCCAACAACAACAACAATGACCTTGTTAACTTGTGACGCATCTCTCAACAAACATCCGCCAACGATCCATTCCTCTACTTACACATGAATTATTAATCATTAAACAATTATATTACAAAGATGTACGTAATATTTATTCTTACCACGTGAATATTTTTTATTTTATATAATAAAAGTGACACGAATTATATTAACAACGTATTGTGATACAAATATATATAACGAGAAAGTCACTGTTTATTTTAAACGAATTTTTATTTTGATTTATTGATACTATTAATATGGAAATTATTTCTTTTTACGATTTAAAAATATTTGTTTAAAAGAAGTAAAATGTTTTCTAAATAACGTCTTAAAAAACACTTTCTATAATCTTTATGTGATGTTTATATGTGGGAGAGAGATAGTGGTCAAATGTTTATAAATCACAATTTATAACAAGTCAAATAATGTATCCATACCTCAAGAGTATATTTATAATAGTAGGAAGGCTAAGAAAGTCCCTCTTTTCAAAATTTCAGGTACATTTTTTATAACAAATATTCCTATAGGGTTGGTATTATAAACCTATAGGTTTATAATCAATAATAATTATTATGAAAATTTTTAAATATTCTGTTTTTCGTATTATGTATTTATATATATATATATATGTATATATATATATATATCTGTAATCACCACTGACAGTTACGAGTTGGAGAGTGAAATTTTTAATAACTTATCTTAAATCACAAAAATGTAATAACTAAAGAATGTTTTATTCAATGTTTCGATTCCATATTTTCCGTAACAAATGTTTAAATACGTTCCTGCAAGGATTAATAATACTATTGAATTGCTTCTTTATTCCATTGATATAAATTTGTTTTAATTATGGAAATATCGAAACATCATCTTAAAATGATATATTTCACATTTTTGCTAATAAACATATGTACCTTAGACCACAATTACGCTTTAAAGAAAAAAAAAAAATTTACAAATTGTTACCTTATTTTCCTTAAATATTATACTTCATAGTATTTTGATTTTAGTACATAACTAATTTGAAACTCACTTAAAAATGGTATTTTTTTATCTACAATTGAAGTTTTTCGAAAAATCACTAAAAAACTATAGGAAAACTATAGGGCAGCAGGAGGAGGATGAGAGAGAAGGTTATGAGGTTGAAGAGAATGAGGATGAGGAGTATGAAGTGGATGATGAGGATGAGGAGTATAAGGAGAATGAGGAAGATGAGGAGGATGAAGAGGAGGATAAGGAAGAGGATAAGGAGAATGAGGATAAGGATTAGAACAGTGATAATGAGGAGGAAGAGGAAAATATATAATAAAACAATTTAATAATATATTAGAATTTTAGTCAATATTTTGTTATAATTTGGAATATACGATTAACAGCCATTTTAAATATTTTAAAAAAATAATATTTATTTTTGATACTACTATTTTGAAATAAGTTGACTTAATTTGGGTTAATTATAGAATTTTTACTGTTTAAATATATTAATTTTTTTTTTAAATCAATTAGATTTACACTCTAAACGTTGAATAGAAAAGGTTATTAATAAATATACAATAAATTACTCTCTAATTTGGACTGGTTTAATATTAACAATTTTTAGTTAATTTTTAAATCTACACTATAAAAAAATATGTGTTTTAAAAATTTAAACGATATATTCTAATTTTAGAAAAAATACATTGAAATTTTAAGTTTATTTGTTCTAAAAATTTTAATATACCGCTTTAAAATTATATATAATATTGCTGCTATGTTTAAAATATCATTAAAATGTATCGGATAAATCACATTTTATGACTATATATGAGTAAGTTGTTGATAATTTGACTAGCGCGCTTGTCCTCTACAATATATCCTTTTTGATTTTAATATCTTATGAATAGTACTTTACTAAGTTATTTTTATAATTCGAAGGTAACAACAAAAAATTGTTTTGCAGGTTTTATGAATATTGCTAAATCATTATATCACTTTAGTGTGAATTGTAGTCTTCTCAAAGCATAATTTGATCAATATTAGTGATAAAATTTTGGGGCCAGATTTTGATGAGTCTTGTATCTTTTATATAATATTTAAATCATATTTTCTAATATTTTGTAGTTTAATAAAGGTTTATAGAAATACTATCATATGTAAATATCAATACTATGAATACTACTTTAATTGTAGCTCATTAAATTTATTTAAAAATGAAAAATAATTTACATATTTCATTTTAACTCTAAAAGTGAAAATTTAATATAAAATAATTTAACTTATTAAAATACTAAGATTTTAAACATTAAAAATATTGACCAAAAACATAGATAAGATTTCCTGACTTCTTATACCGTTTGTAATTTTATTTTATTTATTTTATAAAAAACTACAAAAAATACCATAAAACTATTTGATATTATCATGATAAGTCATTTGTAACAAATTTAATTCACCAATAAAAAAATAAAAACAAATTACTATGGAAGGGATTAAGTATTGAATAGTTTCAATCTATAATTCAGATAATTATTGATCTGTATAAATCTGTAATCTCCTCGTATTGGTCTAAATTTACGTTTTATCGAATATGATTCCCAATTTTATTTTCTAGTAATTTTATCACTCATATTTAAAAATTTGTGATAAGATAATATTTTCAAGCAATATATGTGATAAATTGAATTGATTGTATACATTTTATTATTTCATCAGTATCTATGATTTATTTAGCTATAATGTATATAAACCTAGGATATTTCCTCTAAAACTTTTTTTAACCATTTTCTAATCCTGAAAGTTACCAATGTAACTATGTTCATGTTAATAGGTATTATACATCTATTAGAATTAGAGCGTATGTTAATATTATAGGCACTTTTCAGTTTATGTATATATATATATTACTCATCTTTGTTTTTCAAAACGTCATTTTCATACTTGATATTCAAAAAAATGTTATTCATAATATTAATGTAAACGAACACAACATAACTAATATTGATTTTTTTCGATGATTGCGATTAAAATGATAAAAATTAATACTCGTATAATTAAATTTTTATATTGACTGTAATTTTAAAATGGTCAGCATATTATTGAAATCTTTTGACTATTATGCAAACGAAATACGAGTTATAAATTAAATTTTAACGTGAATTTTATAAACTCCTTTATATTTCGAGGGGATTTATCGAGGATCAAATTAACGTTATTTAATTTAGTTTTATATTTTGTCAACGTGCATTACTAAACGAAACAATGATGAATAAAACAAAAACGACGATCAACGTAAAACAATATAAATGATAAAAATTTCAACAACTCCAAGCTTTTAAGTAATTGATTTTCAATTAGCCAAATAATATTTAGTATAGACTTATTTGGTCAAATATATACAGTACGATTATTATTATTATATTCAAGAGTGTGTTTTATTAAAGAATAGGAATACGATTAAAGTATAAAATAAAATATATTAATATTATCACTTTTAAAATTATAAAATTAATTCATTTTAAATTAAATTGTCGACCATTATTCGTGTACAATATCTAGGAATGTCAACACAAAAGAATCGATATTTTCGATAATATCGATATTCGTTTCTTAAAAAATACATAATGTAAATGAAATTATATGGTTCCGTTTTATTACGGTGCTAAATAAATATTAAAAATAAAACATTTCGAATATTAAATCTTTCTTTTATGTTTAATTGTTTAATATTTATTTTTACAAATGTATCGTAAAAATGACAATATTAATATGATACCTGGTTATCTGAAATTAATAATAATAAACTTATCGTGTTTAACTTATTATTACAAATCAAACATGAAATGTAGCAAATTACCAATTTTTATTAAAGAACAAGTTACGAAAAATCACTGGTGTGTAACAATTTTTATCATCTTTATTATCCTATTTTATAGATTTTCAGTAAACAATTGAATAATTTGTACAACCATATTTATAGAGACTTAAAGTAAAGAATGTGTTAAGTCAATTTTTAATATATAATTAAAATTAAATATCATCAACTTTAACTGATTATAATATATATTTACGATTAAGTAAAAATAATGAGTGATTTAAGCCATTTTCTTTTTTACTTTTAACTTGTAACCGAAAGAAATATTTTATTTGTTCAACTACTTGTAACTTATCGAAATTACAAGTTACTTATCGTAGTTAAGTAATTTTAAGTGTAAATACTATTAAATTATGGCCCATATAAATCACAAATTTTCATACATATAAAACAAACTCGATATTGTATAAAATATAGTATTACTAAATAAATACTTGATATACAAATTCATATCATATATTTAAAAAACAAGACATGTAAAATATGCTATATGCATTTTTTGTTTTATTAAAAATTTACGGTCCTCGTCTAATTATAAAATTAATAATACCAATCAAAAGATGATTCTTGCTATCATTTGTATATAAAAATAATATATAATATATAATATATAATAATATTATTATGTTTAAATAATATGACTAATTTTTAGCATTTTGAAAGAGTTAATAATATCCGGTTTTATTCGTGATTGAAAATTAATAACATTTTAAATTTTAAAGCCAAATATCTAAATGGAAAATGTATGCATAAAATAATTGTTAAATTGTTTAATTTGAATAATTTTGGTATTTAAGAGCAAACTATTCAAATCATGAATACAGATGTACATCGTTTCATTTGATTGATAATAGTTAATAATAATAAATAAAGTAACAAATGGTTACTTACTTATTCCGTTTATTAAGCTACATCGTACCTGTAGTAAATCGATAATTATCAATAATAGTTTCTGAAATTTAGAGAAAAATAGGAGCAAAGAATATGTTTACCAAACAACTGTTTCTATTTTAAAGAATTTCACAAACCTTGAATTATTTATTCTAATATTTATGTCGCATCCTAATAATTTATTCTTGGCGTCACTTATAATAGTTTTTAGAATGCATCAACACTTTGTATTAAATATATATAATTTGTAAATAAATAAATAAATATATATGTGGGTGTGTATGTATTGTAATATATAAGCAGTTTATATAAATAATGTAAAATATTTTAATGACACAATAATAAATGAAAAATTAAATACAATTTAGGTTTTCACAATTATCATATAATTTTGGCTCTTAAATAGTATAATTGTATTTGTGTTTCAATAAATAGTGAAATAATTAACAGACTGATTCGGGAAATTTTTAATTATGGTAAATTACCAACAGTAAAAAAAAAGTGTACTCAAAACGAGTTTTGGCTTTTACGGACATTTCCTGTCTATACACAAGCTAACAAAAAGATTACGTGAAACATCAAGACCTAGCTTACACCTCACTAATTTCGGGTTTTCATTAAATGTTACATTATTACCTATCCCGGTTACATGGTACCGTCATCGTATATACATATCGTATGTACGAGTTTCAAACGACCGCTACACAGGTAGACGTAGAAACATAATGAAAAATTTTATATATAAATATATATAATATACTTTTAGTATATGAGAATAATTTGTATTTACTTTCTTTATGAAAATATGTTAATTATTTGAATACAGTAAAATAAATCGTCCAGTCGTATATAATTATATAGTGTTATAAAAACGTGATATCAAAAAGAATTAAAAATAATGTTCAATAAAAGTAAACATACAGATGAGAACATTAGTTAATTGCGAAAAATTGATTCTGGTTCTTAATAAGAATTGTTAGTGATTAGTGAAGTGACAATATTTATTAGGTACACAGATGGTAGAAAATTTAATTCATATATTATTGAGATGCTCCTGAAGAATAATTATTAATATTACAAGGGCATAGTAGTCGATAGATATTTTAGGTATGAAAACATCACATCTCTCAATAAACATACTATAGTTTTATATATATTAATATTTCAAAGTATATGAAAACATTAATATCGTAATATCAATGATTATGTATGATAAGGAAGTCGTATTTCGTTTTGATTGTTTTAATTATTATTAATATTATTATTTTTATTACTTTTATTGGTAATAAGAAACATTTAATTCTAAATTGAATAAACAGATTTTTTTGATCTAACTTTTAACCTAAATAAAACAGGGTTAACTAAGTTTTAGGTATCCATATTCTACAGGAAATTGTGAAAATATTTGACACTTATTTAGATAATAATGTGTGTTCGTCGAGGTGAATTATATTTAGCTTAAAATTACTCAAACAATTTTGTAAATTTATGATAATAGCCGAGTGACGATCTGATGGAATTAAAAGAATTTATAAATATAATTTATATTAAAATATAAATGTATACGAATACAATTTTTATGTACTTAAATTAAGAAATCATCTTTTTAAAATAAAGTACGGGCTAAACGTATTTCTACAACAATGGATATGTACATTATTGAACACTCCAGAATATAAGTAATTAATTAATTATTCTGTATAATTATATATAAATACTATTTAACTCAAATAATACTGCGAAAATATATTAACTTGTTTTCGGTTGAAATGTTTAATTATTAATATAAAACTTTAATGCGGTTTCACTCGAGTTGGTAAGACGGTCTTTGATGTTAAAACTGTATAATCACATGTCCAATGTGGTTACCACGTTCTTTGATACGCTTGAAAAATTGTAAACGTTATTTATTTTTTGTGGATATTTGTTTTCATTCTATACAATCCTTAAAAGCACATAATCGAAACTGTGATAGTTTAAATGTTAAAAATTAAACGCGTACGCGAGTTACAAATACACATAAAACATAAATAAAATAATATAATACGAGAATCAAAGCCAATTTTCATTCATTTTTGGTAATGTCCATTTGATTGGTATAAAGATACAGATAATATGTTCCAAATACTTCTTTTGTGGAAAATATTTTAATCATTCCAAAATACATAATCGTTTCCTTAAATTTAAAGATCAAAAATGCTATTGTTTAAATAACACTATTTATTCCGAGATGCATAAATGTTTAAAATAAGAACTGTTCATTATAATATTAAATAAGAGACACAATATTGCATATTTACAAAAAAATAATAATAAAAGAGTGACCAATTTTAAAATGTATACAAATTCAATGAATTGCTTAAAAGTTTTTAGGTATAGTTTTAATGGATTTAGATTTAACGAATGATTTTTCATAATCGAATAATTGTCAAATTTATATTATAAATATGCTATTAAAATTTAATTTAAACGTGAGACTATGTGATAAGTCGGAAAAACCAGAAGCAATCATTTGGTTGTCTATAGAATATTATTGTTATTATTATTATTATTATTATTATTATTATTATTATTATTATTATTATTATTATTATTATTATTATTATTATTATGATTATTATTATTATTATTATTATTATTATTATTATTATTAATATCGTTATTAAAAATGAATATATATAATTAACGATTAAGTTCAGTTGGAGAAAATATTAACTTAATATAATAGCTTATTAATTTTAAAAGAATATATTTTGATACAATATTAAATTTATATTAAGCTGAAATCCTATAAATTATCATTTATGGTTAATTGTAGTGCTACAAGTGTTGACATAAGAGCGTTATTTTTGGAAAACAAGAGTTTAGTCATCTCAGGAATTTCATATATTTATTTTGTCATTTATTATTTTATTAATTATATATATATAATTATATTAATAATAATTATAATATTTATTTTATTTTATTTATTATTTAGTATATATACTTTGTGATATCATTCATAACATGGAATTTATATAACACGTGAAAATATATAATGTTTTATATTTTCTGAATTAACCATTTTAGAAAATATTTTATTTTAAATAAAATAGCCGTTTGTTTTTCTCCGATTAATAATTTAGATCATCAATATAATAATTACATATATTTAACACAAAAAACTCTTAACTTTTTGGGAAAATTATTCTTTTCACTTATAATATAAATTCAAAAAATTTAAAAAATGAAGGATTCTGATATTAGATTATTTTTAATTTTAATAATATTTATATAATAAATTGACCTAAAAAGATATAATTGAGAAAATCAATATTACGATATACCTAATGTAAAAAGCATTAAATATTTAACGAATTAAAAATTATTCAAATTCATTATTATAGCGAATATAATTATCGAATTACGTTACCAGGGTTTTAAGATAGACATTACATATATTATAATGGTAATTCTTTATTAAAAAATTAAAAAATATAATAACCAGATAATAATCAAACTAAAATACCTTAATAATTAAAGTTTTAGAAAATATAATATTTAATGTATTATAAAATCCGTTTTTAATTTTATTTTAAAATTAACATCTATGAGACATTACGTAATAACTTTTGGTATAAAAGCTTGACATTTTAATACGATAATATAAGTGGTTAGAGCATTTTTATTAAACCACATGGATGGTTTTTTAATTCAACTGTGGAATTTTATGAGCAATAAAGTTCTATATTGACATAACGTTACATATGTAACAGGTTACAAGAATTATAAAACTGAAATAAAAATAAAAATTTAAAAAACAATAAAATATTTTTGTTTAAGGATTCATTTGTATATGTTATCCATCAATTCTATAATCATATTAAAAATCAACTTAGTTAAATACAAAATGCAATCTCAAATGCTAAATACATAATACAACATTATAATGTATTGTTTTCAAAAATATATTTTAAAATAAATTTTATACAATATAAATTTTGTGATATTACTTTTAAAGACTTAGAACAACAAAAATTCTATGAAATTCAAAAGAAACTTTGAATCCAAAAATTCATAATATTTCTCTAAAGATGACTGAGATTCCATATTACACGAAACTAGAATTGTCAGTATATAGGTTCTACAATTTTTGTGAATTACGATGACTTTAATTTCGTACATTTAAGCTGTATCTTTATATATTTCCTTTGTCTCGGTTCTACATCCATTACATAGTTGAATTTATGTTTATTTCAGAGATAAGTGTTGTATTATAGCAATATAGGTACAATTACGTATATTGTTTATATTTTTATCATTAGGAGTAACGACATTTTCCTCTTCAAAAATATTGATATTATTTAGTTTATTAGCGAGGTATAGAAATATTTAAAAAAATAATACGTGTGTGTGTGTGTGTGTGTGTGTTTGTGTGTGGGTGAACAGGTGTAAAGTATTACAAATTTATTTAAACAAAGTGTTTAATTTTATAAAAATATTATATTATTTGAAACATAGAAATGCAAAGAAAAAAGCAGTATAAAACATCTAATGTCTTAAAGAAGAAAAATCTTATTTTGTTATATAACTTTAACACGAATAAATAATACACGTAATGTCATCCAAATTATTCTCCAAAAGATATTTCAATATAAATATCCCAATTATTTTACTAGCGTAATGCGTAAAATTATTATTATTATATTCGATACATCGAGGACATATTTATTTTAATCCAATTGTAAAACATTAACTACAAGCCAAATACAGAACTTTAAAATTTTTACGAGTATAAAATTAGAGGGAAAAATAAAGTCGTTAATACACTAATATTATAGGTACCTACATAATCCATTGAGAAGCTACAATAATTATGGCTCATAAACGTGTTTAAGCATAATAAATACTTAAGAGCGTTTAAATTTAAATAACTAATAAATACGTTTTATTTATTAAAAAAGACTTAATTCTATAAAAAATTGTTGACATTATTTAACAAATACTCATTTCGGAAATAATGTTTTCATCTTTAGTTTATTGTACTTGATGATTTGATTCTAATTTTATAAAAACCTCGTGAAATTCTATAATTCATCTTCTTTCAGAATAACGGATTGTTTTGAAATTTAAATCTATCCTATAGATGTGTCACAGGAAGAACGTTTGAAATAGGAAATATTTTACAAATAAATACATTAACTGATGTTGAAAATTTGTAATTTTTATAATCATCTCTGTTATTGTTTAAAAGTAATAATAATGATATTTAACATTTAAGACAACTAAAATTGGATCAAACTTATTAAGTGTCACAGAATTATCAGAGCCAAAATTTTGTCAGCTCTGATCTTTATAAAATGTATTCTTTTAGTCTCATTGAAAACTCATTATACGTATTTTTCCAACATTTCAAACTTGAATTATTCTGTATTTGATAATAATATATTGTCTTTGATAAATAATCCAAAATACTACTTACATTTTACACCAAAAAATTATATTCACTTAAATTTCGTACGTGTATATTATAATATACTTACTACTTATCTATGCAATGTGTTGTAGTGAAACAAATGATTTTTTAACGTCTTATGATTTACGTTTATTTAACGTGATGAAATTCATTTCAAGTAACCAAGCGTGACCTTTCTACTCCATATGCGTGATATTTTCCATTAGTATTTAATTTTTAATTTTGTTGTACTTACAACAAAATATTAGCTATTTCCATAATCGTTTAATGTATCTACCTGATTCTGACACGTATTCACCAACAACGTATATTATAATCAAACAAAGAAAACTAGCGATAATTTAGTGAAAAATAAATATATTTATTTTGTATTTAATTCTCACATTTCTAATGTAAATTTAGCGTTTTCTATTATATAATATAAATACAAATAATATATTTATATTAGACATGTTTCAGTATTATTCTAATTATTATATTATGGTTAACCAAAGGTGAAATATTATTGCCCCTTAACCCCTTCAAATTTGATAATTAATTTTTTAGATGACTCGCGTGATAAAAAGGTTACATTATTTTTATTTCTGTCATCTTAAGGGAGGACTATTATCTAGTAGGTATATTATCATCTAGAGTAAAAATATTTTAGGACTAAATTACTGTTCTGCATAGGTGTAAAAATGGTTGAGTTCATTGGAATCCTATGATAATAGCTTAGATGAGAATAGGTATAATTGTAAAATACGTCCATATAAAAAATAAACAAAATCATGTATTCTTTCAACGCTGTTATCAGTGGGATATTATTAATTTAAATTTTTGCAAAAGTAATTTTTATTCTTGTTATTTCATAGAAAATGAAAAGTTATAAAACGTAAGGTCTCGAACACCACATGCACTTTCGTAATATCCTGGAATCGTTAGTCGTGCCACTTGGAGTATTACGGATTATAAGTTTCTTTTAACGAAGTGGGAGATTTATTATAAATCTAATTGGAAATATTAGAATATTTTCATATGTAATATCAGTTAGTAATCACTAACTATATTTGTAATTCCTTAAACGTAATGCAGTCCTTTCAGATGATATATTGTATTAAATATATTAATATATTATAATACAAATGTTACATCAAGTGAATAAAAGTGAGAGGTGTCGGTTTCCTTTCGTATTTTTTTCGGCAAACTCGACATATTATTTTATTAATACAATTCAGTTTTTTGAAAAAAAAAATATAGATATGTATATATTAGTTTTTATTTTACCGTTTCTAGAAATAAAATAATAAATTATTTCTTTACTTGGTATTTTGTTATATGTACTACTATAAATAATGTTTTTATGAAATTTCAATTATTTTTTATTATTGTTTATACTTGTTTAAATAATTAATTACGGGAATTTATATACTGTTAATGTTAATTTTTTCATGTTTGTAGCCGAGATGGAATGTACTGCATTAAAAACCTTAATATCAAACAATGCATAGGAAAATAAATATTTAAAATTGAAATGAACATTTTTGATTTATTTTTAAAATTGAGAAACCACATAGTATGTAATTTATAAAAACTAAGAATACAAATCCTGATAAATATTTGATATATATATTGTTTTTAACATTGACGTTCGTTGATTGAATTTTAAAAGCATAACAAATTTTAGGGGCAGTTTAAACAAACAATGTACATTTCATTTGTTCTATTTTTAAAAAGCATTTAAAATCATTTTTCGGTATTTTAAATCAATACAACTTAAGCTCATGATTAAACATTATAGTTATAACTAAGCATATCACCCGTTATTTAAATCAAAAAGTTATGACTGTTTCAAATATAAAGTTTTCCACGGAATTTTATCGATCATATTATTATTGACAAAATCGGATAACAAATGTCAACATAAACTTTATGAATTTAAGATGGATAGCTAGAAATCCGGACGTAAATTTATTTTCATAGTGTGTTTTGTTGGTTCGTTTTTTGTACTCCTCTTCCCACATTGATAAATATCTCAGTGAAGATTTACACAGATAAGTATATATATATATATATGTATACATTATACCGAATGCTATAGCCAAATAGCTCTATCGAAAAAAATAGAAATTATTTACCTTGAAAAAGAGGTGATAAATATTTTAATTATGAGTAATCGTATTAATCCGGTCGTTTATAATTTAATGAAATGCTTGTTGTTGAAATACCAAATATTCGATTATCATCCGTACCTAACGGGGAGGGAGGGCGAATTTATATAAAACAACGGTCTACAAACTTTTTATTTTAAAACCATAGACCCGAATAATATACGTAACATAATTTTATAGAGATAATTAAAAAATTAAGAACATTTCTTTGCAAATATAATTTATTCTTATATAATAATAGTTTAATCTTTTAGTTAAGAACATAAAATATTTCATAAAACGATTTCTTATCAAATTTATTTTTCGCTATCCATCAAACACCAATACTGTTTTTATTTTTCACACTTTTAATTTTTTACCAACGAGAAGTACAAAGTTATCGTAGCATTACGTCAAATTGCGATTGTGTGTTAATGAATTGGAAATGTTTTCATTATTCTTTGTTGGGTATCTAGAAAAAATTGATAAAAATCAATTAAAGTGACGTCTGGATGTTTGAATAGGCCATTCAATTGCAGAACAATTACTTCTATTTGATGGATAGAAGATAATTTTTCAACGTATAAACGGATTTTAGAAATTCGTCAAATCCGACAATAACACGTGGCGGTTATTAGGAAGGAAAATTACAAATTTATGTATCTATTTAGGTAATTCGTCGTTGTTTTTAGTAGAAGTTGTGAGAGAAAAGATTGATAAAAACAAACCTGCTAATTGTTATTCGAAACCTCCAATAGAAAATCGTCGTCATAAACCACCTGCACTGGTGGTTTTTGTCTGTATTGTAATAGTTAATATTTTCTTCCTACGTATTCGAAATCGCGTTAACTGGAGTAATTAGCGGACAAAGTCGTGTGACAACAACATGAACTCACTAAAAGTTGCATATACCGTCGACAGTAATAAAATACATAATAATAATAATAATAATAATAATAATAATAATAATAATAATATAAACCGTTTCGAAATGGTGGATCAGTCGTAGTTTTAATCGCGTGTTATTGTTATGCGCTGTTTTACGAGCGTTTCGAACACAAATGACGTACTTTTTTATTTATACAGTATCTGACGATTTTATTGCTAAACGACCGTTGAATTATGACTTTTTAAGACGTAAACCCCCTTATACCCGCAGCGCAAGCCAAAAATCGTAATTGTAGGCGCCGACGTGTTCGACGAATTGCCCGCATGCGCCTTTTATGTGATTCGTACCTACTTCTGTTGTTGTTTTTTTTTTAGTTTTTCTTCTTGTTTTGTTTTCAAAAACTATTTTCCAACATGAGTTGTAGCTATCTTTTTCTATTGAACAGGAACCCGTATATTACTTTTTTCATCACAAAATTGTTTTATTTTGAAAAAAAACTAGTTTTCATCTATGACCAACTATAGACCTGTATACAATATGACAGATGCAAAATTGCCTCCAGTGATTTAAAAAAAATAGTTCATTGAAACGAGAATTTTGAAAACATATATTTTAATAAATATACTCTACTGTATTTTATTGAATTTAATATTTCTATATTATATATATTTAAAGTATTATTTGTTACGATTATTTATATAGTTTATAAGATATTTTATTCTTATTTATTACCTTTATATAAATTATGTATTATAGACATGGAAATACAGATAAATAATAAAATTAATTAATAAAATATTATCAATATCTTTCTTGTTTTGACCTCAAGAACCAGCTTTATCTTTTAAACTCGACCATATAGCATCTGTAAAATTTAAAAAAATGTTTATCGAAATAACATATAAAATAAGATTTTAAAATTATGGTAAAATAAAAATTGCTAATATATGCCTTATATTATGTAAATATACTGTTATATTAAAAAATTACAAGATATACAAAAATATTACGAATTAAACATTATTTTTTATTTGAGTTCACAATATCGTGACACGTATTATGTTTCTCGTATAATAATAAAACGATCAGTTAAAATATGTGTAAATGCAAATATAACCCTAAATGTGACTAAATTATTCGGTAAATATTTTAAGATTCGTAAAATATTTATCGAATGATCAAACAAGAAGACACTATGTGACACTAATGACACGAAACATTTTCTTATCTAGAAAGTACAAAATCAACATAAGTATACTCCACTGAGTCCGAGGTTAAGAGATTTTGAAAATTTTACTTTGCAAATTTACGACTATTTTGACATCTCGCATTTAAAATAACTAACGTTTAGATAACGTTTCGATATTGCTTGCTTTGATCGTGAATATGTATAGAAAAATATATATAATGTATATGATATATATGTGCATGTAATTATATGTGTGTAGTGTACGCGCGTAAGTGGATCATTCTTCATTTGTTCGTTTACGACGAAACGCGTCAACATCAGTAAAACTCACTAAAGAAAGAAAACGTTCACCGGGTTTTGTTAAATGGGCAACCGTATTTCCGAGGGTCACTGGGGCCGATCGTAAAGCAGTGTGACGAGTAAGTGAGGATGTAAGAAGGTATATATATATATATATATATATATACACACACACAGACACGTCTGAAATACGCGTTTAGGTTTTAACTCTTGTTCACGGCCGAACGAGCTTGTTTCCCGCCTCCTTTCATCACCCTTACCCATAACCAACGGACAACCACCATTTTGCTATCACTACGAGGCTCCTTGATCACTAGATTTAAGTCGACTATCATTAATAAGCGGATTGTACGTCATGTCGTTTACGATTTGCTAACACCACAGTCTTCTCTCACGTTTCATATATGAGTGTATAATGGCCCGCAGGCATAACGTTTATTCCGCTATCGCGATATTCTGGCCACCAAACTGTTGTCGAAAATTTTGCTACGCCGATGATCGTTATTTATATTTTATGAATTCACACGGGGTTTAAACAACTCACGAGCGTTCACTTAAGCCCTTACCTTACTACAACTGATAAATTCTAAACCCCTATAATCATTTTTGAAAAGAGTAACACTCAATTAGACCAATTGGCATAAAAATAGTATGAACATTTTGAGTACTATATATTAGTAAAAAATAATTTATACGTGTGTTTATCAAAAATTATTTACCAAATGATCGGATTAAAATATATGTTATGTCCTGTGATTTAAAAGAAACTACTTATGAGTACCACTTGATACACAGTTTATGTCTCTAGAAATATTAAATTTAATTTTCAGAGTAACTAGATTTATAATTCTAGAATAAAACTTAAAATGTTAAATTCGTGAAATTGCGTGATTCGTAAGATCTATGAAAAAATCCTATATTTCCCTATATATATATATATATATATATATATAAAATATATATAATTATTCGTCTAGTTAGTATAGTTAATAAAATGAAACGCGACTAATCGGCTAGCTTTTCCCAGTTCAACATATTAACATTATCTATGACACGCAATAAACTAACATCTCATCGTTGACTCCTTATTCAATAAAAATTCAAAATTGTCTCTTCTTTAACTTACTTCATTGGCCACAAATTTTATTTCAAAATATTCCTCTAGATTAACATCAATTCAGTCTTTAATGATATCAGGCCGCTTTTATAACGATAATTCATAATTTAGCTAAACTAATTCAGTATCTACTTTGAACTTATTTATTATAATAAAATATCTTTATGTTTCTTTGAAAAAATATATATATTTGTAACGTTATTATCCATAAACATTATACGCGTGTTCTTTTAACATTTTTAAAAATGAATAACTAAATAAAAATTTTAAATGTATAACGCTATGAAAAGTGTGGATAATATGAAAAAAATACCATAAACTAATCAAGTAACTAATTTTATGTAGAAGTATGTTTATTATTTACACAGATTTGGATTCCTTAATAAAAAGTGTCCAGCGAATAAAATATTTTTAGTCAAATAAAAATAACGTTATAGTTCTTTCACTTTTCATTTTTAAACTAATGTTTGAATAACGTGATTTTATATTAAACTAAACATTTCGCGTGCGTCATGTTTTACGACGATAATTTTTTTTCAGCGTAGAGGATAATTTATCACCGAGTTCATAACACATATACGACGTGTTGTCATGTTACGATAAATTTTATAATCATCATGAAATTATTTATAATACCATTATGATTTATGAAAACAATAATAAATAATAATAAAACGAAACCGCTTTCTTTTATACGCAATGTATTTAAAACGTTTCGAATTAGAGTGAATAAATGATCATTTATAAGAGAAATGATAGTCTACGGTAATGAATATAAAACTAATATTCTACGCTTTATCACATTAAATAAGTCGTCAAGAATAGGGTAGATATTTGTATACTTTTACTTATTTTTATTAGGTGGTAAACTAAAATGTAAACTAAAATGACATTTGAATTATATATATATAAATGTAAATTTTGTTACATATGACTTATGAATTCTAAAATGCATTGTTGCAAGAGGTTTTATAAACTTTTAAAGTAATAACGATAAATTGCAATTTATTAATATTAAATTGAAAACACATTATTTATGTTATTAAATTGTTGACTAACGAGTTGTTTTGATTAATTATTATAATACAACATTGTTGTAAAACATATTTATATTATCGTTATTGTACTAGTATAATGTTGAAAGTGTCACGTTTACTTTTCTAACATAAAATGGTCTATGTGCACAGTTTCGGATTCATTGTGATTTTCATTGTAAATAGAGGCGAAAAACGAGAGTAATATTATTATGATAAACAACGGTTTAGAACGTAAGTTAAATGCGTGTTTGTAGTAATTTTATTGCCAGTACCTACGGGCAAACAGTTAATACATTTTAAGTTTGGAAAATTGATCAAAAAAAGAACAAATAAAGAGAAATAATTTGGGTAAAATTTTTGGATATTTTAGTTTTATAAGAAGTTATGTTACTCATAATCATATATTTTGTGGTTAGTTTTGGTATTAATATTATTTTCGTTTTGTTTAAGATATAAAATATTTGTTTACGAGTATCTACACTGAGTAATATTTTTATCATTACTCAATAATTAAACAAATTCAATTTCGATGTATTATTCACGGCTGATTCGTTTGAACAATATGTATAGATTCTTTTTAATATTAATATCTCCAATCGTCATATCTTACGATATTAATTGTATACCTATATGTATATTTGTATATAAATTTACATATTTAAGTCCACACTGTTAGGCCACAAGTGTATCGCAATATTCGCTATGCAATATCCTTGGTCCTCTTCAATACCTCTGCATGTAATCGTGTTTTTAATACAAATGTTAATAATTCGAGAGATATTCATTAGGTTTTTATTATCAACAACACAAATTTTCTATAAAAATATATCTTAACGAATTTATACGAAAAATCATAATTGTATAATACTTTTTCTAAAAGTATACGAAAAACGCCTTGGTTATATTTCAATATTACTAAAATGTATTCATTGGGACAATTACATATGAGTTGTATTTTTAATCCACCGTAATGAAGCGATTATTTGATTACTTCTTCAGTTTATATTATTTACAAACAAAAATTATTCTAGTTCAATATACAGGAAAAAAGCATTTCCTGTGAGTTTGTACTGGTATCAAGAACAACTGCAAAATGACTACATTTTTCAAACATTTATGATAATTGACCACTGTTCTACTTACTTATCAATGAATATTTCAACTTTGGGGAAAATTTTATAAATTATAATTTGTAAACGTTCGGATAATGATTTAAAAGAAATATAATAAGTCAAAATGAAATGCATTGAAATTGACAATATACGATTAATAAATTTTTTACGTGGGCAGAGTAAACGAAATTTTCTTTTTTATTCAAAATATTTTGACGGCGCCTTTATTCACTGATCGTATTTGCTAATACACCACATTGATATCACACTGTAGGTATCCAATTTTATCGTAATCGTAAATGTATATTTTACATTACAATTTTCTACACGACCCTTCGGGGATTGACCTATCCACGTAAATGTACGTATATACAGTGGATTGTTCTATCCATAGCGCGCCAACGGTGAAGAAATCGATACGTGAATTTATTATCGTTTGGCCTTTATTCGGAATCGTAACCTTATCGTCGTGCAGGGTCGAAAAACATTTATTTCGTTTCGTTTTCGTTTTCTTCGGAGGATTTTTTTATTTTATGGATCGAACTGAGAACCGAACTGAACACAATGTGATAAAAATACATATTCAAATGAACACTCTACACACACGTCTCTATGCATTAAGTGGGTAATCACAAGGTATCTACATACGCACCAATCGAATCCTGCAAGGACGGCCATGTTTACTATGGCTAAATATGTTTTATGACGCGTAATCGTCCAATGTATGATGTTTCTTAAGAGTAAATAGGTTTCTGTTTGAATTTATTTTCATTCGACGTACGGAGAATGAGGATAGAACGGATATCCGTGTGGAAATTACTGTAATTCCGATTCTTTTGATCGTCAAAATTCGAAAACGGAATTACGTTTACTGAAGAAAATAAACAGATGGTCCGCAGTAATTTGTTCACCTCATTCAATAATCGTCGATTAATATAAATAAATTTAAAAAAAAAAAAAAATATATATATATATAAGCGCCTTTATAAATGAACACCTTTATTGTCCCAAATTGTAATTTACATATTTACGGGACAGACAAAATAAATACTATATTTTTTTTGCAATTTTATATTAAACAAGTGTAATCATAAACATGACGTAATTTAGACAAAAAAAAATATTTTTATTCCTGAGAAATACGTTATGAGAAAAGGATTTTAAATAATTAATTAATATTTTTATAAAAAAAAATCATTCTACGTGGAATCTTGAAATAATATGATACATTTTTTATTTATGTGAAATAAAGAAGGGAGAACATTATTTTTCAAACTAGAAAATTTACATTTATTACAATTTGAAATCTTATATTTTTAAATCGGTTACGGGTCTTAATGAGGACGAGGGAATTTCTTCTGTAAATAGTCATCGGCAACTCCATCAATCCAATTTATGTTTAATAAATTTATTATATTATATAGGATGCGGTTTTATTAAACACAAATTGACTATCGATTATTAAGTTGTTTATGAAAATGAAAAAAATGAAAAAATAACTGCACAGGTTCATTGAACAAGATAGGTAAACAAACTAAAACAAAATTCAAATTGATTTGGACACATCAAATTTGTTATTAGGTATCGTTTTCGTTATAATTTATTGCCCATAAGTTTGCTGATAGTCAATTATAGTCATTTTCCGTCATTATATATATATTATTATATATTATTACATAGTATTCCAATCAATTTATAAAACAATCTGTTTGTTTGTATAGTCCTAGTTATCTTGAATTTATAATTCGATTTGTGCTTATGAAATTAAAATTTAAACGTTTAGTGCAAAAAAAGTATTTTTTTATATTATTTTGGTTAGGAAAAATGAAATTTAAAAAAGTTATCATATTAAATTTTATTGTCCAAGGTTAGGTGAAATTTTTATATGTTACTGTTATAATTATTTTTAATATTGTAATAGTCAGCAAATTAATTTGTAGTTATAAATTTATGTCCGATAGGAATAGATTGTTATAAAAGTTTAAAAGATTAATATAAATTAAAAGTACAAATACAATTTACAGTTTAATAAAATATTTAACCTGTTTGATCTATGAACTAATTGTACCTTACATCAATTTCAACATTGAAACATTAAATTAAACCTTGAATGTTTAAACGAATTGAAATAAGAAAATTATATTGCCAATAAGTTATTTTAATCTAATTTGTTATTTTTATTTTGTATACAACCAGTCAATACTTATATATTCCTATTTACCATTTTGAATATTTCATTTAAAACGCGTACTTTAATTTAGTATATTTATAAATGTGTATGAAACCTAAAATATCGTATGTTTATGTTACATATAAATCGTAATTCTTGACGCATTGAACATCGTCTGTCGTACATCCAAATATTGACGTTTATATAGTACATAACTATATTAATTGAAAAAACCGAGACGCAAATATTTTTTTGTCATCACATATCAGTGTTATATTTGTCAAAAGCAATGAAAATGAAATCGAATTCGAAAAAGAATAAAAGAATAAAACGTTTGTTTACGATCGATTTCGTCGTTTGTTCATGGATTTCTCGGATTTCTCGTACGCGGAAAAACTATTCGGGAATTAATATTCGTGTTATGTAGATTATTTATCTACGTACAAACACACTCGTGTTATACCGCTGTTATTGCCGTTGATACTTAAAATTTAAAAGAAACAAGACTAAATTGAATATGTACCGTATTCAGAATTCAATTTAAGAGTAATTACATACAAATGGTATTTATTTCTTTTCGCAAACGTTATAATCGTTGTCAAAAGGTCGTGTAATCGTTAAATGTAATACGTTTTCTGGACATTTCAAATTGAATGTTTCCCTGGCGTTATAAAAGTTAATTATACGTTTAATGTATTTACATTAAAAAAATGTGCGCTCTTCTTGAAATTAAAAATGAAACAAAATTCTTGTGTTTTTTTCTATTGTTGTGACAGAGCTCAGCACAATGCCAGAAGTACATTAATATAGTGACGATGATTACGACATTAACTTATAAAAACATAGATTCAGTGTTTACTCTAAGTGAAAAACCCATAATTACTCAGTCCAAATTCGTATATTTTTTTTTAAATTATTGACGTTATATTTGAAAGCTAAAACGTAATCTTATTGTCAAAACGTTTGAAAATAATGAAGATAATGTAAAAAAAAATATAAAAACACGTAAAAAACCATAGATAAAATAACTTGCGCTTACACGAATTGACTTTGTAACATCCATAATGACAAATTGAAACATAAGAAAAATGAAAAATCGTTACAAGTCCAACAATAACGGATAGTTTGCATTAATGCATAATGCAAATAAGATACAAATTAGCAATTTCAAAACTAATATTTTGTAGTTTTTCGTTCTTATTTTATTTTCAAGAAACAATTTAAATGGGTCACTTTTTAAGTGTAGTAATATTTTAAGTAAGTAGACCGAACACTCTATTACGTCATATTATCATCCAATTGTAAAATGAAGTTAACTATTTATAGATACGAGGTATACAAATTATTTGAATTTTTTATATTAATTTTATTTGTATAATTTAGTTAATAATTGAAATATTATTTCTTTATCTAGACAAGAAATAATAAACAATTTTGTATTAATAAAAATTGAATTAAATATGTCTCAATAATGCTTGTAATACCAACGTAGTAGTATGTAGATTAACAAATTGTACGTAAATATGAATTTAAATATACGTGGGTGATGCAAATTTGTATTTTTTCCTAATAATATATAAGAATTTCCGCGACAGAACAAACTTTTCAATGTCATTATTAATAAATTTATAGCGATTCAAATTTTCGCAATTTAGGTGATATTGTGATAGTGCTATACATGTAGTAAAAACGTACTTCTAAACACAATTTAGTAACTTTTACTCAGAATATTGAATGAACTATTAATATTCATAAAAAATACGAATTACATATTTTAAAAATAAATTATTCTATAAGAAATTAATAATAATTAACGAATTTCTATTTTTGTGATAGTAAATGTACAAATGTCTCATATTTATTATAAAAAATTGACCATAAGACACTGTACAATATCAATCATATTAAATTATACAATTATTTTGATTAAGCGTAATTAATTCATATAAATAAATAAATAAATAAATAAATATTTACATCCGTCTTATAATTTATTGGAAGGCAACACACCTTTAGAATACTATTTTACTTGACTATACGTTTGTACATATAATATAATATCTTGTATAATTAGTCTAATTCGAAACACTAGACAAATTTTAGTTTTTAAGTTAAATTTGTGTTTTGTCTTTAATTTTTTCTTACGCTATTTATTGATCGCTTTAAAAATGAAACTATAAAAACAAATATTTTTAAGTGGTTTAATAATTATAAATATTATTACTTTAAATTAATTCGAGTAATTTTAATATAATTTCCATTTATTTTATAGTGTAATTCAATTAAATTACCATACAAATGTGTAGTGAAAGTATATTGATTATTGGCGCTACTCGTGTTATACATTTTAGGAGAAAAGTACTACGATTGATGTTGTAAAATAGACAGAAGAGATACTAATCTAATAAACTTCACCTAAAAAATATTTATATAAAAAAACAGAATGCCATATTGGGGAAAATTTATTTGGACCTAAGAACAATATTATGGTTGGTATGACTTATTCAAGTATACATCCATGTATAAAAAATAATTATTTAGGTAAATAGGTATATTTTTATTGAATACATGTCACATTTAATTGCGTTTATTTAATATAAATTTTTTTTTATTTATTTTTCAGGTAACGCATAAATATGAAATAATTGGTATATTAATAAAAAATTACAGTGCGTAACAAATCGACAGTAAGTAATACATGTATAAGTGATTAATCGTGATTAAACTTATAAGTTTTATAATATTAAACTCTTTACTATAATATATATTTATAATAATTTCATACAATTCAAAAAGAAAAGAGTTATTTATTAAGAAAAAATAAAAAAATTCCGAGTGTTTGAAAATATTAAATAGGCGATTATAAAAATAAAATTATTCGTTTAAAATTTCTAAAGTTTCTAAAATTCATCATTGTTGATAGTTTTTCCATGTGAATTGACATATATGGTTAATAAATAACCAACTAGATATTTATCAATGTCTATATAAAAATAAACCATAAAGTTGTCTTACATGTAAAAATTGAAGCACTATTCAAGATAGTGTTTACAGAGTAATTTATAATAAAACAATTAATAATTTTAAAACTAATATATTATTTATTCCATTAAAGAATTTGAAATTGTATGTGTCTAAAAATGTTTATAAATTTTCATTCATGAACATAAATTAGTAATTATTCAAGATAACAAAAAAAGCTATGATTCGATTATGCAAAATAGTTTATTACATTATGAACATTTAAAATATCAAGCAATTGTTAATTTGGGTATATTGGTCGTATTTGTTTACTTGTATTATTCCATAGAATTTCGAATGAATAAATCGTCCTACATAATTTAGAAACTTCGAAAAAAAATTATTGCGAGTATTTAGTACATAATAATTTTACAAATCTATTTAAACATAATTCCCGAAATCTTACACCACTAGTTAGATATGATACGGTAAATTATATTTTGAAAAATACTATACAAATTAACTCATATAACATGAGGTGTCCAAAATGAATTATTTTCGAAAAATCACAATTGGTTTTTATCACGTTTTTGATAGTTAACCTACTCTAATATTGTTGATCCCATAGAAGTTTACTCATATTTTGTAAAATGACTTAATTTTGTTTTGTTATTTAGAAACTTATGTGTAATTTTTATTTGAACTCCCTTTGGTGGAATTTAGTGGAAAGGAGTGGGAATTATCAATAATAAAAATTTGACATTTTTATTTCGAGAAAACCATTTATATTTGTATGCACACAAAGGAACAAATGGTGATAGAAATGCGGTTCATTATTCATTGAGCGCCCAGTAATTTTCGTTTGAAAACTATTGATAGCCCAGGCGAGAAAAATATGTCATTCTGGAAATGTTACCTTTTAGAGGTGTACGTGATGTGAAACGAATTATGTGACACACATACATGCCCACAAAACGCAAAGTCTAGGACAAGCCACAGTAGTCGGTGAGTGGTGCAAGGGAAGCACGTGATTGGCGTTCCTTATCCCGCAAAATATTTTTGCTATTTCTTTCTCGTATTTTGTACCTCTTATTGCATGAGGAAAGACGCCGAAGATAAATATTTTGCTTTCAACTGCGCACATCCGTAAAGAACTAGTTTTTCTAAAAAAATTTTGGTTTTTGTTTTGTATATGTTAAAAAAGATGTCTTTGTTACCACGTTGTAATAATTCCATAACAATAAATAAATAAATAATAATAAAAGTGTATCCAAAATGTCGGATGAAAATAAAAATTTTAGAAATTAAAATTAATCTACAAATTGTTTTTACTCATTTTTTGTTAAAAACAGTTGAGTACATCGGCGTTTATCGAGTTTGAGTGATTATTTAGTTAAAGTCATTCAACGTTGAAAATATGATGGTTTAAAATAAAATAACGGTTTATTCGTAAAAATAATTATGTGATTTTTAAATTAAAATATTCAAATCTTTAATAAATTAATCAATATCTGACGAAATAAATAACTCGTAATGAGTTTTTAATTATGAAGATACATTGCCAAGTTTTAACGCTGAACATAAAAATAAATATTAATTTAACTAATCTCCTACTTTTAGAATTATTTTAAGAATTTTTAGTCGTTCGTTTGTTTTTTAAACTATTGTTCAACATAATTTTTATAAATATAACATAAATAACATTTAAAATATTTTTAACGAACAAATTTTGTAGAGTATATTTAACTACATTTACAATTATACATTTGAGTACTGATATATATTTTTTCATTTGAAAAATGATTTAGAGCAGAGAATTATTTATAACTATTTATCGTCAAGTTCTTAACGAAGAATAATAGTAGACTTTTATGCAATAACTCAAAAAACAATAAAAGAAAATAAAAGAAAAGATAAATAGTGGGATAGATGGGTAGGAGGGTAAGGAGATATGCTGGAAGAGTAAGGGAATAAGCGAGATACCTAGGTGATAGGTGAAAAGGGTAACAGGAGAAGTTTAATGAGTTATTACACATAATATGTTCGAGGTCGTGAATACGAAAATTATTCAGGAATGTAATTAAGAAGTGTTATATACATTCGATTATAGTCATATTATTCCAATATAATCAAAAATGGGTGTTAGATAAACAGAACCGCAATTATTTAGCCAGCCGACCGTGCTCGACTTCTTTGGTCTAAAGATACAAGAGGTTGTGCAGAGGTTTGAGGAAAGTCTGTGCTTTCGCTTTATGAATTCACCGACAAATGTTGAAATGTCAAAAACGCAAGCAAATTGGTGACAAATGACTGGACTCACACCTTGGAATACCGAATTTTTGAAGATAGATGATGGCTCGTAGCTGGAACGTCGTCAGGTGTAATAAACTTGCGCTGGTGAGAGACTCCTTTTCTGGAGACACTTCCCTCTAACGCACGAGTAAACGGAAAATTTGTTACATCTTTGCGGAAGAGCCTCCCTTGCTCGACCGACAATCCGTGCCGACTGCTCGTATTTGCTCTTGATTCCTTTGCACTGCACTGACTGCCCTGGACTACCGCCGAAAAAAGCGTAATTTTTTGATTATTAAGCTTCGTTGGATCATGTCCCCATAGAAATTTGGCACATTTGGTGTTGTGGCGCTTGTGTTGTTGACCTCGGTGGTTGTGTCCCTGAATTCCTTTGTTTGGTTGATTCTGGGTACTCATTTTAGTTTCGGCGTGTGAAAGTATCCCGCGTCGTGTGCGATTTATCGTTAGTTGGTCACTAACATTTTTCATCGGCATTCATCATGTATATTTATATTTATTACCTTCGAATGTGCTTTATGTACGATTTTTCTAGTATAATCGGTATTCCAAGAAGATCGAGGTACAGTTCGTTTTATTAAGAAATCTTAAAATATTGGGGTATAGTATTTTTTTACATAAACTAAACTAAATTATGACGTGCATGTATAGCATTACACTTATTTTGAGATCATCAAATTATTAAAGTTATCGATATATTAAAATGCCAAGTTTCATTATCAAAACAATTAAATTAAATTATTTATTCGTGAAAATTATTAAGTCATTGGAGAAATTCATAGGATAAAATATGTTTTTGGAATAGAATGTCTCGGAGAGATTTTCTTTTTCTTTGCTTACAATAATTACAATCACATAATATTAGTTAAGTGTATGACCATTCTCGATTGTTATTAACGTTTTTTCTATATACTATATTAAGTTTTCGAAATTATGATTGAATATCTACATTAGATATTCAAATTTGATATCATTTGATCTACAAAAATTAAAAATATTCAAAATTGTAAAAATATTATATATTTTAAAGTTTTATTTTGCTGCATTTCTACATTTTATTAATTACTTACCAAACGTTTGGACTTATATAAAACTAAAGTTTTCTCAATATTATCAATATTTATAAATATAACTATTTGTCATTAAACTAAAATATTTCTAAGAAGTATAATAAAAATAGTAATGTTATTAGCCTATACTAGTTAATTTAAGTTTATTATTTATAATAATGAACCGATATTGGAAATAATAAATTGTTTTAGATTACAACTCGTTTATATAATTTTTTTATTTATTTTATTTATTTCTCTATGTCATTATTTTAATCGTGCGTATCTCTTATTTTTGTCCTTTATATTATATTTTTTTTATCAAGTTTTATGTAAACAAGTCTATTATTTACAAATTGATAAAAAATATTATTAATCAGGCCCGAATTGATCTAAATTCCAGATGTGAATTCCCATCGATTGGTCAACTATTATCAGTATATTTTTATAATGTTATAACAATGAAACTTCTCATATTATATTCACCAGCTGAAAAAAATGTTCTCGGATACCCTTCCTAGTTTATTATGTACATTTATTTTTTCATTTTATCGGCACTTCATTATTTCCAGCATTTCAATCTTAAAAATGCTTTAATTGCTTCATACTCTCAATCAGCTCTCATATCGATTATTTCTATTTCTTTCAGTGCAGATTCTTCTTCCCTTGTTCTTCGTATCAAATCTAAACACTTTTACTTACATACTTTCGGTTTTACTGTTAAGTTTTTATGGATCCTAAGTCGTGTATCATAGGCAATGAGATTATCAATTATTTCGCGGTATCAACCAATCTCAGCTTAAGAACTTCTATACTTAAAATTCTTTCTACTGATTTTCTTTCTTCGCTTAAAAAACTACTATAAAACGTTTTTCAGTAAATGGGCATCGTTAGATAGTAATTTTCCTTCTTGGTTTAGGAAGATTTTACTAGTAATTCAAACTCATCTATGGTTTTAAAATTTGCCACTTTCCAGGTTTCAAATTCAATCGTTTTCAAGGCTCAAATCTGGTCATAATCTGCATCCTGCATGCGCATTCCGTCTTTCATATAATAGTTTTCCTGTTTGTCCTCATCTTGAGGAGTTATATGTGATTTCTCCCATTTAATTATAAATTGTTTGGCTATAGACATTATACGCTGTCAATTTTAAATTTCCATCTCAATAATAATGTTATTTTAATTATTCCGTCAAACATTTTAAATAGAATATTTCTCAAGTAATGAATAAAACTTTTACATTTATCAAAGATACTTCTTCTCCATTTCATCTTCTGTTTTTATTTATTGTATTTATTTTTGTTTTTGTTCGATTAATTGTTGAGCTATGATAATTATTATTGGAAGCTAAAATAAAAAAAATATCGAAATTTATAATAAATTTAAAATAATTCAATAAATGCAATAGTGTAAAATCGAATTTTTTTAAATGATAAAAATCAAACGATATGTAACCTATAAAAATATGAATGAGCTTAAAACAAATTTAAATATATCAAAAACTTTTATTCAAACTATTCAGTTTATTATTGCTTACATTTTATTACATATTATTTAATTCATTTGTTTATTTTAAATATTATTTAAAATTAACGCGTTTTACAAAATCGAATAATACACTATGAAGTAAATTCTCTCAACATTCTAATTTGTAAAAGAGAATAGTGAATATTGCGTTTGTCACAAATAAATTATGTGTTTAATGTGATCATACAATATCAAAATTTGTATAATTAAAATTTTACATATCGTAAAAAAAACAAATGTATTATGAGGAGGAATTGGTTACAATCCAATATAGAATATTAATTATAAAGAATAACATTTTGGCGGCGATATTGTAGGGTAACGAATTAGGTCACTTCGTAAAATGGCTTTTGTTTTTAAACCGAAATAATCGAAATATATTCCAAATTGTTTAAAAAGCATCCGGTAGTTCAACGATCAACAAACATTACACGGGTGTGTATATTGTCGACATCCGCAGTATAAATCAAACGGCGTATTGGCTTATGGAGAAGAAATGTACGATATTTAAAGGGAGAAGAAATTCTATCTGAAAATAAAGGGTGGATTGAATTATCGTTATGAAACTTTTATACACTAAAACTATTTCACGCGTAAAAATTTTGAAGTTAAAATATCGTTCAGTGACCGCCAAAGCATGAGAATTTCAAGTGCAATTGTTTTTAATAGATCATATAATAATACGTTTACTCTGGATAACACTTGCCGAACTTTTTTTACGATTATTTCTGAATAAAGTTATTTTTTATTATATATATTTCTCTCATTCTGATATTTAACGCATTTATAAAAATGGACATAGTAATAAATGCTTTGTAAATACAATACATACAATAAGTTTTATGTTTATATGTTATAAAAAAAAAATATTATTTGTATATTAACGTTTCATAAATATCTTCAGCGAGACGGTACTTCCTAAAATTTACAGAAAAATCTATACAATGTAATCGAACGTTTATACGCAGCATAAACGTATTTACTGAAAATAAGAAAATTGCAAATATTGAAATTTATGTTACGGTTTATTAAATATCATAATTTAATAAGAATGATAGTCGATTGTTATTGCCCATAAACGTTTTGGAAGTTCACGCGTTTAATGTTTTAGCCAAAAAATTATTAACTAGTGCATATAGAGATTAAAAACGAATAATTTTTTGACCATTTAAGAATTAAAACTAGATAAATATTCAAATAATTTAAGTCAATAGAATTTAATTCTGTAAACATTTTAAAACACTTTACTACATTAACATCATTAAAACACGTGCACTCATTCATCTCATAAAAATCATTTCTAATGCACCATAGACATATTGCGGATTCGTTTACTCAAAGTTTCAAAATATAATAACATCTATAATAACGAAGTAATTATGTGTAATATTTAGGAAAAGCAATTTATACATATTTAATAATTTACTATTATAGGTAATACAATATTCCTATATAATATAACATAAATAACCATTATCTATACAATTCAATAACCGATATATATCTATTAAATAATAATACATAACAAAAAACACGAAAAAATTTGCAATGATTTGAAGGTATTATATTATCTGTAATTTTAATTTTTACCTACAAAGAGTAATTTATCGTTCGCTTCAGATTTACCATTTGTAGTAATTACAAACTATTATAATATATCAATATTCATTTTTTTTCTTGATTGAATGTTAAAAACCCTTATGCACACATTTACGTAGGTAAATAGTATAATTAAGTATAATTATACTATAAGGAACGCGTTTTAAGACACTAAAAAGGAAAGAAATAGTGTGGCTGATAACCTTTACTATAAAAATATTTAGTGCCTCGATTCTGGTCTTGGTTAAGTACTTTTCCAGACCGTTGAATCTCCGTTCACTGTAGTTTTAATTTAACAACTACAATTTCTAGAGAATCGTAACATATTTAAAGGCGGAAATTGAACAAACTTTATAATGTTATTCATTTTAGAAAATTACATACACATATAAATGGTAGATACCTATAACACCAGTACCATCTTGCATAATTACTGCTAAGCTTGACTCACCATTGCAGACAAATCGTACTTACAATTTTATCTAATAAGTACATTCATTTATATAGTTTTTCGATTCGCTCATATGTTTCATTAAGTGTTAGAATAACTTATTCAACAATATCTATACAAAATGGTAAATACATTCATTGTCGTAAAATCAAATTTCGTGTTTTGCTATAAACAAAAACATTTAAAAACTTCCCCCATTAATTAACTTTAATGATACATATATAATGCTAAATATATCATTTTGAATTTTTCAATAATTTTCTGTCCTTTTATTTGTAATTAATAAAACTACAAATATTAAAATTGAAGTTCTACATTTTATATAAGATTAGTATTAAATAAATATTTTAAAAGTTTAAGTTTTCTTTACCCATAATTTTTTTTTAAAGTTAAAGCATAAATTTTGGATGAAATGGAACATTTAAAAAATAAATTACAATTCGTTCTATCGAAATTTATTACGTTAAGTAAATTATTTTAGTATTGGAAATCTAAAGATTTAGTATACAATAAAATGATATACTTTTCTTTGTATATTACAAAAATACATTGAAATGACTCAAAAATATATTTTAAGTGTAATTATAGTTAATTTATAGAAAATGTATGTATTTCTTTGGTTTATACGTCAACATTATAATAACATTCCTTTATTTCACTTTAAAATTAGGTGAAATACTGATATTATAATTTATTGAAATTAAAATTTTGTAATTTTGGTTGTTGAATAGATTATTTTTTGAAAGACTAACAAAAAAAACAGTAGTCTACGAAAAAAATATAACTTTATTATTAGAGTAGCCCATTTTTAATTCGTCCGTTAATTTGTAGTTATTGAATAATACTAAAATCAATTCAGCTGTCAAGAAACTATTAGTTTACAACTCGCGTATACAGAGAACAAGAGGTTTATATTCAGTGATATCAGTAGTTTACTACCTATCAAATATTAAAAATCCGATGTTTTATCGTTATTTTATGATTGGATAACGATTATTAATATATGGCGCAGAGCATCTCATAGTTTATATTATTTTTCTTTTACTAACTACTACTTTTTATTGTACAATAATAACAATAATTTTAACTCACCAAAAAAACCAGCTACCGGATACGTCAGGTTCCACAAAATATTATGTTCAAATAATAAAGCAATTAAGTCATCGTATTTTTACAAAAAATATTTTACTTGTTTTGTGTTTTTTAAGATACATTTACCGCTTCTGTATAGCAAACGATCAATTACTAGCCTACCGACAAACCGTGTAACCTTAATAACCCTTTTTAACGTGGCATAATAATAATAATTTAATCTTGTCCAAACACGCGAAACACAGTGGTATAGGTCACTGGACTCATTTGGACCGCCAAATCACGATTCTCTCTTATTTTTTCACAACACGAACTATATACAGAGTAGATATCTATTTAGGGTTATTTTTTCATAATGAATCAAAAATTATTTCCTTAGATTTTAAACAAATTGTATTTATTTTAGTAGTTTTCATTCAACATTAGATTATTTAACGATTACTTGTAGACCAATTTCAAAACAATTTCCTCACTATGTAAACGTTAAACAAATATATATTTTTGATATTCAAATAGTAAAATGAATTCTAAGTAATCTGGAAAATATTTTTTTGTCCGTAAAGAATTAAAATACTAGCATGTGTTTTTACAATATAAAAGTTTCTTGAAATAAAAATAAATTCTGAGTAAAATAAAATAATATTTACGTTGATATTGAAGTTAAAATGATAATAGTATTTGTGCATTCATATTAAATCGATGTTAATTCGTAAAAAACATTTTTAGTTCGATGATTTTATCTATAAATAATTAAATCTTAAGATTTACCAACCCATAAATAGGCGACAAATATATATCTATGAGAGAAACACGAGTTTTCAACATCTAATCCACATAATTGCGTTGATTGTTTTTGTGTTTTATAGATGGTCATGGCATATGCTGGACGAATAGGGAATATGAACCTTCTAAATTGGCGAGTTTGTTGGAATCATTAGTATACGCCATATCTAAATGCGTTCCCCTTTAAATTTATTACTTATGATTGATGATTCCGTGACTTTTCCTATGATTCTTTTGATAACTAATTGTAGTGTGTTGCAATGTCTTGACAAATTTCAATTTCTCGATAATATTGTTATTTAATTAAATTTTAATCAAAAATTTTGAGGTAATAATCCTGGAAAAGCGAGAAAATTCGAACATTTTGTAGAAAAATGTTCTATTTTGTTTTCCTTCACTACAGCATAATAGCAAATAACAAAGGTGAATTTGGCAAAACTCAATTATTGTCAATCATATATTCATTTGCCGTGTGTCTCATATTCAACGTAAGTGAATAAACATTTTCTCTTAAACGTTGACAATGTAACTGATAAACGTTATTCTAGATAAAGTGTTTGCCAATACATTTTTTGGAAATTATTTTGTATATATATTGTTATCCATATACAGTGAAATAGTATTTAGTGTACTATCGGATCCATGAGTCATATTTGTTGTTAAAATTATAAATAATTCTGGATCAACATTTTTTATCAGTTATTTCGGCCGAAATAATATGATCAATTTCTTCCAAACTAATTTTAACAATCAACCAAATGAAAATGTTTCTACGAGATAATCCACGTTTTTGCCACTTATTCGCATACTTTTACTATCATGTTTGAATAAATATATATATATGCATTTATTTATTTATACATGATCTTATAGAAAAACTAAAGAGAAATTAATAAGTATATTAATTTTTAATATTTGGTTAATGAATACAAATCGTTATTCGTTGCGTATGTTTTCAAAAATAAAAGTATTTATATCTTATAATAATACAATAGTACCCATTTGATATTAATAATTGATAATAGTAATGATCAAGACTTTTTGTATCATATAGTTTTTAGCATGCAACGTAATAATATGTATTGGTATGTTAAATATTCAATACCTATAACGTACCTATACCTATAATATTTTCAATACCTATAACGTTTTTTCACTATTATACCATTCATGAAATTCAAATGCTTATTACTCCTGTAATATATTCGTCGGATTAAACATTTTTATAATTGTCCATATTTCTTAAGAATAAATTTTTAAAATCGTAGGTTGGTTGTTTTTAAATCGAGTTATGAAAAATAAGGAGGGGTTAATATTTAAAAAAAAAAGTAGAACAATGATTATATTCTATGAAATATAGCCATGCTCGTGAAAAAGAAATTACTCTGTATAAATAATATATCTATACGACTAGATTGTTGTAATGCGATCGCCCTTATCCGTGGCATAAAATTATCATTGATCATACACAGGTAATTTTTCATGCATGTAGACTGTTTGGTACTACACACACACACACACACATACACACACACACATTATACGTACGTGTGCTACATTACATGAATATTCAACTTACAATTTGTTCAGTGTTGTTCAGATATCCATTCTGTTGGAACTTCCGGGCATAATGATTTCGGTACTATTCTGCCACTAGTCCCAGGGGAATTGAGAATCGATCATTTTACCCCAATCGCGAAATTAAAAATAAACATATTTAAACATTTTTCCTCAAACCCTATGTCTAGACGAATTATTCGAAAAAATAATAAATTATGAAAAAAAAACATCTTTTTTGCAGATAAACTACGAAAAATAATAAACGGCAAATAGATTAATAGGTTTGGCGAATACTAAATTGATTATTGAAAAATATAATATTTATATTTAGTTTCTGTATACGTTTTATATTTATATTTTTATTTTATTTAAACTTTGAATTTGTTGTCACTACTACATTTTTTGTGCTTTTATACACGATATTTGATTATTTAATCAAGTTAATAAATTAATTAAATTAATTTTAAGTTTAATCATTTTTTCAAACTTATGTTTAAATACGTAAATACAAATATATTAAACAGAAAATGTGTATGTCTCCTTTATGACTAATGGACTAATCGGAATTATCAAAGTGTCAACTGAAAAGAGGTGGATGTGCCTACATTACACTTTTAAGTTATTAGAGAGTAGGTGCTTCTACTGACGATTTCGGAATTTTTACAATTATAAAATGAGAGAGGATATTCCACAGTTACTACTATAGTTAACTGTTTATTTTTAGTCCAATGAATATCTGAATAACTTTATAGAAAACATTATCAATATCCTTCAATTATTCCCAATATTTTTGGGGTAGATAAGTTCACGTAATTTTGATGTTATTAAAAAATAAATAATTATTTGTTTCGTGGTTTATTAAAACAAACAATACGCTCTCATAGATAACATCATTTTTTATTTACATAATATAGTCATTAATCTCTGAACAATTATAATAATTTTATTCACGATAATTTCAACCAAAGAACCAAATTAAAAGTCAAATTTCTAAATTGATTTAAAACAGTGTATTTTTTATTAATATACTGGAACAAATGTTCAAAAAGTTCAAAAATATTTACAGGTTACAATTGTTAAAGGCATGTTTTATAAAAACATAAACTACGGTTTGATTATAATTTACATAAATCTGGTTTTATATACCTTTAATAAAGTAACTACAAAAAAATAATTAATTTAGAAAAGCCATAAATTTAATTTAAAAATGATCAAAAATTTATAAATAGAGAATTAATATTCGTCATTAAAAAAATATATAATATATTACTTAAAGTTGACGAATATTATATAAAAAACAAATAATAATATAATTGTCGTTTTAAATTTATTTATTAATTATTTGTTTTGACTGTTAGTTTTAATCGAAAAATTATTATTTTTGAAAAGTTAAAATCGTTTACTTGCACTAAATATAGTCATAGATATGCCCGATAGTGGCTGGGGATAAACTTTACGTTCGTTAATTAATGACGATTGATTTTCGGTACTTTGTTTCTACGTATAATATACCATTTACATACAATTGTATATATGATCTTGGGAAATGTTTCTTTTTCTATATATCTTCTTTCTTCGTTTCACGGTGTTTACATAAACATTATTTACAAGCGGAGGCCCGGGGTAGAAAAACGAAACTGACGGATTTATTGTCGGTGTATTTGTATGTGTATGTGTGCATGCTGCGCGCCCGACTAGGCTCCTAAAGAAAGACCAAGGGTTTCGTCGAAAACGAATTCCGGTTAAACGTGAATTCAAAATGCCATAGTTTCCTAATGACCACACACGCAGGTATTCGGTGAAAGTAAAGTGAGTCTGTTCTGTTTCTCTCTCGGTTTCCATATGATAATTGCGTGCGTGAGCCACTTACAAATTTCAACATAAGGGACGGCAAAACATAATCGGAACAGAAAGGGTTTTTCAGTGAAAATCGTTGTTCCCTCGTGAAATACGCGGATCTCCCAAAGATTTCACACAATATCTCCTTGTCGGAAATTAGGAATTTACTTTGAAAAATGTTGATTTTTTGTGGCCGTGTTTTAATAATTCATTAAAAAAACAACAATTTTATTGTTATTAATATAACGAATGTAATTTTTACAGTTTCCATACAAAAACACTTATATAATGTATAAAAATTGTAAAGAGATGAATGTTTTTTCATTATTAAAAAATAAAGATAACTATATATATATATATATAGTCAATTAATTATTTTAACTATTTACAAATAAATTATAATAAACAGAGGGGAATAAAATTAAAACAAGTACAATTTGATGCGAATAAAACACCCAATGGTGATATTCGATATTTTTCTATATTATTTTTAAAAAAAAACTCTAATTTTACAAAATCGTCAATTTTGTTATGTCTTCAATATTACATCAGTAAACTAAAATTGTATGTACTGATTTTTAATATAATTCACTTGAAATACCTCTGTAATTGACTGTATCTTAAATGCATAGTTTTCGATACTTCATATTATTTATATGTTTAATATAAAATTAATTACTAAAAATATCACAAAAATGCAGAATAAATATGTGCAGTGTAAATACGCATTATTAAATACCTTTAAACCTTACATTTTTCATGTTTATCCTTATTATTATTTCCCTTCATATATGTGGTTTTGTTTTATGTCAATTTTGGTTTTATTTTTCAAATTTTTCGCTATAGCAACGTTTGAAATGTGGATATTTACCTATAATTTTTGTGTTACTTAATTAATTAAAAATATAATAACACATAAATCATACTTAAGAATTAACTTATAATTTATTTCATTCTCACGAACAAAGCTTCTATTGGAAATGTTTTATTATGTATACTATATATATAAGTGTATGTATGTGTGTTTTTTACGTTTTTAAAAAAAATTTAATTTATAGTAATTGATATTTAACTTATAAAAATACATATAAAAAATGTTGAAAATGTCAATAATTTCAGATGTTTTATATTTATTACCTAACGATTTTACAAATTTTGAGAGCTATAGAACACATATTTACTACATATGTTATTGTTACATGCTGTTCTATCAATATTAAAAAAATATGAACAGTCTTCATTTACTGCACTTTTTAAATCGTTATCAATTCAAATTTTAGGCGTATTCTAATGTATTTTTCGGATTGAACTCAAACATTATCAATTTTTTTGTTTATAATTTCCATAGTATTGAAGTCAGGAAAATGTATTCTTATAAACATTCGTTTAAAAAATTATTGATATCGACTTGCACAGATTTTATATGAGTGTTTTAAATTTCATTTGGTTACTAATTAAAAACTATTAATTGAAAGAAACTATCTAGAAACAAATTTCTTTTTTTAATAACAGAGCGACACTATGCCTTTTTATTTATTAATATTTGTTTTTAATTTTTGGTAAATGAAATAGTTTATGATTTTTCATGTTTTCAAAAACAAAACATATTTTGAAATTCCATATAGTAAAATTAATAAAAATAAAAATACTTTAACCATATAACTTTAAAGTAACATAATCGAATCCAAATTAGTATTCAAAATTTAAATCGGACTACTAAAATATGTTTATTTTCGGTCTACTAATGTGTCTAAAATGCACGAAATTCTCAAACATTCCCTTAAAGTATAAAATGTAATTTTTAAAATAAAGTAATTTACATTAAAAAAAATACACGAACATTATTATAAATTGCATTAATATAAATCATCTATTACGTTATTGAAAATAATAATTATACCGCAAATATTTATAAATGATAAAAACGTGTTTAAAATCTAACTGAAGTTTGCCAAATATTAATAACAAGTTTATTTTAAAAAAAACGAAACCTTAAAAAAAAGAACACTTATCTATAAGAATATCAATATTATTTTATGTTTTTAAAAGGTTTTAATAAAGAATAAAAAATTAATATTATAAAATCGTAATTTTCATAGAAGTTATTAAAGTTAAATAATATATAACTTTGAAGCTTAGATGTGATATTGCCATACGATACACTGTTTACTTTACATATATTAGTAATATATTTTCAATAATCGAGTAAGATTATTTGAAAATTAAGAGGTATAATAAACATTGATTTTCACAAAACTGCACAAATTATATAAAATATAAATGACTGGCAATATAGTGAACTGTAAATGTTTAGATAATCTAAATTAGGGGACTATCAAATGTAACGTTTGGAATTTTTAAATTTTAATGAAAAATAAATCCACCGAAGTTCCGGTAGAAGATTTGCAGTTGATGCACGGAAAAATAGTCGTAGTATTTAGTCAGGGGTCGACTGTAGATGCTGTCCGAGACGCATGCACTATTACGAATCGGTCGTTGGGTCGATGCGCTTTTACAGGACATCTAGTCCGGGAGAAGGCATTGGGTGTGACGGAAATCGGATAACTTTTGGCAGTTTCTGTTCAGCCCGATGTATGATGTGATTTTTCATTCTTTGGCGACGTCTATGTAGTTGACGTTCACTGTTTCTTATGCTTTTTATTTTGCCGTGAAATTGGCGTACGATAACGTAATAACCTTACGACATTCGCGTGTGCGTGAAAACTTCAGTGATACCTTAAGTCACATAGTTAGGCGCGTATTTTCTCTGCGTTTTTGTTTTATAATAAATATATTGTCACGTTAATGCTATTGCGCGTATTCATTTTTCTCGTCCACGTATCGTTTCGTCGGTATTTTCTATGTTTTGCGAGACGAGTTTCAAAATTATTTGTATAATTCTAATATGTCCGAAATTTTGTACTCAATTTACATAACCAATACATTCACTTATGTTTTATATTGTTATTACATCAAAAAGTATATGGAGCTTTTTATTAACGCTTTTTGACATTTTTTTCAATTTATATGTTTAAATTATTATTTGAATTAGGAGTCAGTTGCATTTAATTAAGACGCAGTTTATACTTTCATAATATTTAATATCAAATTTATAGTAATCGCTCTTTTGTTATGGCTATTAGGTCAGGAATTGGATCTTATTTTTTTTCACGACTTTTTGTTCAGTAAATATTATATACTATTTAACAAAAATAATAAATCGATTTCTATCAGATTTTTACCATCGTATTAGTAGGATGTATATACCCAGAAATTATAAAACACGAATTATAAAAATCGATAGGAAAATATGAATAGCTATATATTTTTTCATTTTTTGTCGTAGACATTGTTGAAAATAATTAATAAAAAAAACCAATGCCTTTTATTAATACTATTATTCAAATTCAATTGGCACATTAAATACTAAATCGTCTCAAATATTAAACACATACGAAGAAATAATATGAAAATGATAATATATTATCAAAAGGTATGAATATATGTTTTCGACCGGACGTTTATCGTATTTTAGGATGACTAACATTTGTATTATACTATTTATTATTCGATATCAACAGGTTCATATTGATTTCGTATAAAAAGCGACATTGTATAAGACCGAATATCTTTATTATTATTAAAAAATGATATTCAGATGTTCAATTGCCTATTTAAATAACCAAAAATTAAATTTAAATTATCATATACACGGAAAATGTTCGCTATATTATGAAGTGTACACAAGATAATAATTCATTAAAAACGTATGCTGGAGTAGTATATAAATTACATGTAGAAATGACTACCAAAGTAAATAAACAATACTATACTAGTGATATGTAATAAAAAGGTAATTAGCGTCCATTATAACTCAATTTCTAACAAACACAAAAATCAATTTTTGTTAAACTAAAAAAAAAATACTTCAAAATTATAATAATATATTAAAATTTATTTTAGTTTTAGGAAATTCAACGTATTGTTGCCAAAATAAAACACGTAAGTGATATATATATATATATATTACAAATTATACGAGAAAAACAATCAATTAAATCTAACCGACAATTACATTCTTAAATAATTTATTTTTAAATATCTGGCGTGAGTTACTGAATTTTGTATAAAAAATTACAAATGTTGTTGACTTTTATTGACGTTCATAACATGGAAAACATTTGTGGAATCATCGGTGTCCGTAAACATATATAAAATTTCGGACGCTTAACAAAACGTCCCATGGAAGTTATAAATTTACAAACCCGAATAGAGCATATAATATTTCCGGTTATGTTCAGCTAAGAGGGTGATGGAAGGGTAAAGACAGCCGAAGCTTTGGAGACGAAACGCCCGTTGTTACTCGCAGATTTATATCGAACGGACACAAAGAGAAACATACAGATCACTGAACATACCACAACTAAGTCTTTAATCAGTGTCACGGGTCCAAATCACGTTCATTAATTTTCTAAAGAAAAGAAATGGGATTGGGCTGGACAACGAAAATGGTCGATAAATGGATTCCGCGGGACGATCTAATTTTTAAACGATTCATTTAACCAACGCCGGTCAAAAACGATATAAAAAAACAAAAACAAAACAAACGTATATACATTAATGTTTCGACGTGATGGTAACAAATGTAAATAACAAAACGATGAACATATATTACACGTAATTGTACATTAAACCTGCCAACGCATGATGACTTGTATTTATAATGAGTGTACACAAAAGTTAACAAATTATAGTGTAATCTAAGTAACAACGAATTGCTTCTACAAGTTTTTCGTGTTTTTATACTTTTAATCGCTAATTTTTTATAAACATTTTTATGTTCGTACATAAATCAGGATTTGAATAAGTGTTTTACAAAAGACATTTTCCAAATATAATAGATTTAAAATATATGTAACGAGTACACGGGAATTTATTAACAAAAAGATTATCAATATTTAATTAATTGAATGGAATAAATATTATTCATTTCCATATACGCGGATTTTCAATTTTAAATAATTTTCGGACATAAAACATTTATGGTCAACTGTAATGAAAGCATGCACATCATCATTGTCATGACAAACAATAAAGTTATTTTAGATATTAGTTTTTTTCGTGTAAAAATATTATAGGCCAGTATTTTATAATCTTTTATTAAAAACAAACAGACGCTTGATTTTCTCAGAATACCGACTATATGATCAAAAGATAATTAATTATAAGAATATTGATAATTCGTTTTTTCAAAACGTTTAAAGCAATAAATTACGGAACCAAAAACTATAACACTTATGCGTAAGCACACATGACAAATGCCGATCATCTGGATCAAGGGTTACTTAATTTATATTAATTGACTACTTAATATACTACTTAATAATTTCTTAATTATAAATTGATACGTCAAAATAAAATCAAAAAGTGACACGACATTTATAAATTTCCAACTCACAATTTCAAAAGAATAATAATATCAATTGATACACAAAGTAACAGACCCAAAATATAGAGATATAACGAACAATATCAGATGTACCGCAAACGCGCCCGATTTCCACAGCGATATGGTCTTGGTTAACCAATCCATCATCATGGTCTGACTATGCATATATCATTATTAAAAACAAAAATTTAACTCTTTGCCCTCGGGATGGTTTCGTTTTTTAGTCAATGAGCGTGCGCACACTCGAACCACAAGCCACAACTTTCCAAGAAATCGGTAATCTAGGGGACGAGTATAGCCATCATTACGAATTTTTCTGTTTCGGCTCTTTTAATATTGTTGGCGATATTGAGGAAGTGAATTTATTGATCTAAACCTTTTCACATAATCTTTTTAAACAATTTGTTGGCCTTCAGACTAAAGAAGACGAATACAGTCAGCGAAGTAAATGATTATTGTTATTCATTTTATTTTATTAATAGCGCTTCAATCGATTATTTCACTTTATCTATAATTTTTTAATATATTATCAAGTTGCTAAATAATTTTCCAACTCACTACTTCGATTTTAATTGTAATAACTCATTAAATAAGGAAAACAACGCCCCAGTTTCCATTCCATATTTTAGTTTATTTCTTGCCAATTCCCTTTTTCTTTTTTATTCCTTCATTTTTCTTTATATTTGAGTAATTCACAAACTGAATATTAAAAAGCATCGATTTAATTAATTACTGAATTAATAGATTGAAATTAAACATTTTATTTGTTCGACTTATTCGTTTAAAATAAAATTGATAACTTGAACGCTCTTGATACAATTATTTTACTTACTATCACTCATTTTATATTTTTTCCATTATTGATGTATTTTTTCCTTTGTATAACTCAAATTCAATAATATCAACTATAAGTCTTTAACGTTATATAGTATTAAATATTTTTGCTGCTTCAATTTATTCCAAATAAATTCAAAATTATAAAACATTTCTCTTTCTTAAGATTTATATTTAGGTAAAATATATTTTATAACCCCATCTCTTATATATTACTTTAAAATTAATAATTTTTATAATAATTAAGTTTGAAATCATAAAATGCTTCCTTTTTTAAGTTTTATGTTGTAAAATCAATTGGTATCTTAAGTGTTTTTGTGTTTTCGAGTTTCGTGTAATGTATACTAAAATTTATAGTGTTTTACGTAATAAATTAGTTCAACATAGTATGTAAATATATATTATCATTAAAAATGTATTTACATTATAAGCACACATAACTTTTATAATTAAAATACATATGTTCATTGGAGTAATGAGGTACAAAAACAAATTATTAAGAGGATTGGAATATGGATGTGATATATAATTTCTTTAACTAACATTCACAAAATACATAAAATTTAACGCTCATTAGTTTCAACTTAGCGATTCATATGATAATGCAAGAAGAAATCTTTTAATACATTTAAAATTGTCGTAAAATCTACTCGTGTTCGATTTTCCTATATTAAAGACGTTAATAATTTGTAAACATTAAATTATTAAAACGATGGTTCAAATATTTTAATATCGGGTTCTTTTAAAAAAATGGATTCTTTATAATATAAGTACTAGCCTTAACTTTGGTAGTATACCGAATATTTATTAAAATCAATTTTTTCGAAAGTATTTGATATAGAATTTTAAATACTTTTTAAATGTATTCTAATTACGATATTTTGAATACTGTTTAACACGTTCAGTATTTTGATCAACAAATAATTAAAAACAAGTAAATTGTTCTGGTGATCGCTGTTATCGAGTAATTGATTAATATTATTAGTATATTTATGACTTAAACATTAATTCTGTTATCAAGACATTTCCATTTTTAGTATAATTTTAGTAAAATATCTTTTATATATCTGTTTAATACTAATACTACAAATCTGATTGGTACTTTCGTCTATTTTTAACAAAACACTAATATTTTTCCCAGGAAATGTCTTATTGTCTACAAGGAGCCATAATGGTATTATTCAAGTAATAATTATGGCTATAAAACTTGTTTATTAATTAAACATATTATATATTGAAATCGCATTATTATAAGATAATTTATATTATAATCTTCGAAATCAAATGATTATGAATATCATATGTATAAGTTGATGATTAGTCTATAATTGTTCATCGAATACAGTGAAGATATTGGGTATTGTATAAATTCTAATATATATTATAACCGTTTTATATGAAAATGATATCCTATAAATGGTTTTTGTATCAAAAAAATTATGTTTAAAAGTTTGACAAAAAATAACTCGTCTTTAACTCACTAATTACTTAAATGTAAGTACTTATTTTGAAAAAAATATACGTATAGCTGCAATAAGAATACAAAAACGCTTACCAAAAATTTTGTTGTTTTATTTGGTATTTGAACTTTATGTTTAAATAATAATTAAATATTTTTGATTATGCTATTCTCGTATCATAATAATTTGGCTATAATTTATAATTAATAGGTATTATTAAATTATTTTCGTTTTAATTTAAAAGCACGGAATAAAAACAAAAATATACATATATGTCTATTTAAATAGTATAGATGTAAATTTTATTAAATATTAATATAATTATGATATTTCTTGTTTGTATTATAAAATCTAATAAAATCTAATATAGAAGTTGTTCAAAATATATTTCGAATAAATTTTGTGAATTATTAAAATACTTTGGATATACTATGATTATAAAATATTTGAATATATATTCAAAATCATTTATTTGAAAATACTTCGAACATTTGTTCTAAATAAAATTATTTTACCCAAGTCTATTTGGCCACTAACTTTAATTTCATAATGTGCAATAGCATATCTACCACCCTTCTGACGCATGTCAATGGATTGTATATATGGATAGTATATTTTTGCGTACACTGAAATTCGTAATTATCCCATACAATCGATTTTTGAATAAAGATTTAAGTTAAACAGTTTATGTCCACTATATATTAAACTTAGAATATTAAATAATACATTAACCTCTTCATTAAGATTTGTACGATATTTAAAATATTTAAAACATAAGTACATATTTAAACTTTTTTTATTGAACATAAATCTCAGTCCTAATGATCACCAATACCATAGTAGTTACAGCCTATCATTTAATTTTCACTTTTTTTGTGACTAATTGAATTCTTTGTAAAATCATAACGAACGCTGTACGCTCGATACGTGATTTAGCCTAATGATAATTATTATAATAATCAACTATTTTTTTATTTTTAATACAGTTTCGGAGAGATTTGTTTAATTATTCTTTGCAAATATATATATACTAAGAGAGTGGAGTATTTTTTGTCGATAAAAATAATAATTCGAAATTCCACGCGAATTAAGAAATCGTTCTTAATAGGACACTTCGTTTGTTATCGTTCCAAAATGTTCGAGTTGTTAAACAAATGTCGTTCTGGTTATTAAGTGTAGTTTTTTAAAAATATTTATTTGCCATAGCATCCGTTATCATATTGTATACGTTTTCGTTGGCCATATTGACATAGTTCATTTTCTTCTATTGGTATGTGAGAGTTGGAACAAAAAATTACCTTAAAACCTCTCACGTATAAAACGTATTAACAGCGAATTTATGGGTTTTACGATTTAATTATGTATGTTATTTATAAGCACGAGCGTAATAAAATTCAGAGATGTGAAAGTGTCAAAATGAATAATTTTAAGGCGATTATAAAGTAATGAAAATGTCACTTATCAATAATTTTCCAATGTCTATCGACTTATAAACGTGTTTATATTAAATAATAGTTATTTATCTTTAAAAAAACTTACTTAACTTACTTAGTTTATTTAAATGATCACACTTAAGTATTTTAAATTTTTTAAACGGTTCCTTTTCAAATACTATTTTAAAATGTGTTTTTCAAAAAGAACTAAATATTTAAAAAGTGTTTTGTATAAATTCGCCATGTAGTTCACTATAGATATACAATTTATTTATTATGATTAATGAAAATATCTGCGATATAAACGTAAATATTTATTTTTAAAGGAAAAATAGTTTTAAAATATCTAAGCTAATAATATATCATCATATTTTTCGTTAATAATAGTTACAAAACTACTCGCTTATCAGAAAAATAATATATTTTGAAAAAGGTTTGATGTCTATCATTTTATTTAATTTGCACATAAACAATAAAAAAATTATATTTTTTAATAAATTGAATTTCGTAACATTGGTGTTTTAACTAGGGCAAGATATTTAGATGTTAAATACACCTTCTTGTCTATTTTTTGTAACACGTTTAATTATTTAGCATAATTATATGCAAATCGAATTGTAAACTAATTTATTCAACACGGCTAAATGTAAACCAAAATAAAATGCATATACGTGCATATTTAAAAAAATCGGGTTTCTTAGTCTTTTTTTTAATATAATTAAATTTAGAATATATTTTATAAAAATTTAACTTATATTATATTACAGATATAACTATAACGTAATTAGTAAAATACGATGTATCATATTAAATGTACGCCATATAACAATTATTATTAATGAATCAATAAATAAACATATACGCCCTTCGGTAAAAGATCTCAGGATATTTATAGCTCTATAGAAGAAAAAAGTAATAATTGATTTTATAATTTCAAATCTATTATAATTCTAAAACACGATTTGTTTAAACTCGAAATTCTAGAACTATGACTAGAGAAAAATATTTTAGTTTCCACATATTAGTTTTTAACTTTAAAAAAAAATATTGTCTCGCACAAAAGAGGAGCAATAGAAAATAATCTTGAGATGATTCCATTGGTGCCAAATAATGTTACAATAGTAATGGCACGCGTAATTATAGAATATTAAATTTTGTACAGATAAGTACGATTGGATTATAACGCATTTCCATTAGTATATACTTCACATTTTAATTTTACATTACAATCAGCATTAATAGCCATTACTGCAAATCATAATTTAAATATTTTATATATAGAAATATAGCTTAAGAAATTTGGATATTCATCAATCGGAGTGTCGAAAACGATCAGGAAAGGTATCAATCATTTCGTCGTAATTTTGTCGACATTGTATCTTTGTAAATTAAGATGTTTCACACTGAAAATAGAAAAGCCGGGAAAAGAAAAAAATTTCTCGGATTAAGAGAAGTAATGAGGAAAATACTGTTGTCAATTTGTCGATGTATCGGTGACATTAAATAAAATAAACAAATATCGCGTTAAATAACTCTCGTTATATTAAATTTTAAATTAAACGTGGTCAATTATTTTACTGATAATAAGACGCAAACTTAGAAAGTCAAAAAACACAGCTAGAAGACGTTGTTTGACATTGTACACGCTATAAATAGAACGTTTAATTACGCATTTTCTAGCTCATTAACGTAAATTAAAGACACATTAAGTCGATTGAATTGAGCGCATTAGGAAAAAAGTACGAGAACGTCACGTGTCTCAGACCCGAAATTGTAAATAAATGAACTAAACCGAACAATTCCTAATTTGGCAGTGTTACCGTGTTAAACGTTTGCGTTCCGGACATTGCGAGGGCGCTGGGTGAGCATGTAGAAAATTTCACGGAGTATTCGACTATCGATCGATTCAATTAAAAACAACGGGTATAATGTAAAGACGACGATGACGACGCGATAATAATTATTATTACAAATGGCGGCCACCGTCGTCCGCGCTTTGTACAAATATTAAACTCGCGCGTATCGTATTCATAAAAGTCGGGCGCCCCGACCGGCAGCGGACGATATATTATCATACTCGGCCAACGATCGAGAGTGGAATGCATTTAGGACTTTTGGTTCGGGTCCAAAGACAATAAATGATAGACAATATACCGCGATATACGGCCCCGGGGTTCACCTTTGGCTTCCATTCAAACCGTGGCGTCGGGACCGATATCGAATGTTGTATACGCACGTTCGACCGCCCGCCCGCCAGCGAATTCGAGTCCCGAAGGCAAGATAAATATAATAACTAAGCTTCGTCAATACCGCCGTCACCGTTTTAGTTTGTACGTAATTCATTCGGCTATTCGAAAAACAAATAAATAAAATACGACCGAGCAGTCTGCCGATCTTAGGCGAGCGCACAACGCGTCGTTGAAATAAGAAATTTTACGATATTGTAGGCATTTTTTCCATCGGCCGAAAATTGCAGGAACGAAAAGACACATTAGGCCTCGGAGAAATTGTCGCGTGATCCGAAATGTGGCCGTTTTAAAACTTCGATATAAAACCAGAATTTACTGTCAGTCCGTTTGACACAAATTCCCGTCGAATCACCCTTCATAATCAAAAATTGAAATCATCATGATTTTCGACTGCGCACTGTTCTTATGACTATGATTTCATCCCAAAGTCATAAACGAAAAACTAAATTTCATCTCCAGTTACAGGTTTTGATAAATGATTCTTAACATTTGTTGTTAGTTCATAATGTTCAGCGGACAATCGATTTCTGTCTGTCATTTGATAGCATTGTCGGCGTTTATATGTGTGGAATCAATTTTGCACGAAAACAGAGCAATCCTTAATCACTTTTCAAAATAATTTTTACATTTAGCCGATTATTCCTATTGTATTTTCCATATTCTGAATTGGTAACGTATTTTTTCGAGTACATTTTTATCAGTTTAGCAACAATTAAACCAATTATAAATTGCTGTTACCTTTAACTCTACGCAACCATAAAAAACGCCGAAACAATCGAGTAGTACTGCAGCATTATGTCTATGTTCAAAATAACATTCAATATTGATAGGTCATTCACATTGTAATAATGTAACAAAACACAGTTTCGTACAAACACTATAACGTTTATCGTAAGGCTAATATAGATTAAACAATTGAACGTGCAAATTGTTAATTACGTGTACTTTCAATTGCAATAATCAACTATTTAAAAAGGGGTTTTTTTCTGTGAAAAAATTCCAGAAACTACGTATAATTGTCTTGTATCGTGTTGATTGAAAAATAGATTCGTACACTATGGAAAAAACATTAAAACGATGTTAAGTGTTTGAGAATTGGGTCGTTTTGAGATACTCCCCAGTAGCGATTTAAAAATCGATTTAAAACCTATATAGTGCAGTTATACAGAGTGTTTAAAACGTATGATGCATTTACATATACATATATATTTGTAAAGTAACGATCGGTACAGTGAGGGTCGTATGCGTATAGGTATGTAGGTTTATGTTTTATTGACGTACGATAATTACTACTTCTTTCTACAAATTTGATCAAATACGGATCTTAGGACGACTTATATAAATGAGTATTTTATTTTTTCGACGTTATTCGATATTATTGAAATGAACATCCAAGGATTGGATTGCGTTGCAATGGCAGACAAAATTATGATATATCGGACTTTATAATGCTTCTTTTATTGTAATTTATTTATTTGGGCCAGATTTTGGTTGTTTTTTATTATATCATAAATATGTATATGTGTGTTTTAATAATTTCCTAGCGAGGTATACGAGCGGTTATAGGCCCTTGTGATATTACATACGTTTGCGAAATAATTAAATAGACCATATTTATCTCGTATATTATAATTTTCCGTATTATTATTATATTTATCTTAAAAATAATCCTATGGCAGCCTTTGCCAAGTACGGTTTTATAAGGAGTCATTGTTTCGCTCCACGATATCTAAATGTGGCGGTAGTAACAATTAAGTTACGTATGTAGTATTCCTAAAATTTAATAAGAAATGACAAACGTTTTAAAAGGCCCATCTTCTGGTAACAATGGCGTTAAGAATACGTCAACTTTAAAAATATCATTAATTAACTGGTTAGAAAATCCAAAATAAAAATATTTTATATTTTCTGTAAACTCTGTATATAATATTTTTTCAATTTTATATTTTAAACACTAACTCTATTATAATATAAATTGATACAATATTCAAGGAACTTCAATTTTGTTGAAAACCGTATTATTGTATATTATGTACTCGACAGGGAGGAAAGAGAGTTGATTTTCATTAAAATTAATATTGTAATAAGCTCCATAAATATACCATTTTACGACGTATTGTTTTTTATAATTTTTTGAACACGTTTTTTATATATTTATTGAGATATTTAATAAACAACTACTATTCAAATTTAAATCATTAACAAACCGTGCACATTTAGTCCAATAGAATCGTTTTATATTTTTAATTGAATTTTTAATAGCTGCTTTAACTATAATAAATGAATTGCAATATAAATATCGGGTTTTATACTATTTTGGAAAATTACAATATTTGATTCGTTTCCAATTTGACCTCTCTGGTACTTATATAATTTTTCTGATAAATCAATAAAATCGGTCATCGTTTCTGTGTAATAATATTATATTATAGAAAGAAAACGAATCATCTGGTTCTATTCACGTACATTTATTTTATGTAAGTGTTTTGTTCTATTGTCAAGATACGTTTCCGAAAATTAAATTAAACCAAAACGTCGAATTGGTTAATATCAGATTTGTCAAAAATCGATGATAAAAAATAATGTTCCTTGTTTTATAAGCAATAATAAAAATTATAAAATTAAGGTAGTTATTAAAGTAAGTAGAATATTGAAATCCTTAACACGTGATATATATTCGGCAAGTTTAATTTTTATTATTATAAATTTACTAAAAATTCATAAGCTAAATTATTAAAATCCTGTTTTTGTTACAAATTTGAAACAAAAACTAACATAAATAAGTTATTTACATTAAATACAAATGGATAAAATATTATCAGTTTGATAAACCATATTATTAAAAAAAGGCCAAAAATATATTAATTAATTTTATAATTAGAAAAATCCAAGATATTATTGTTTTTGTTCTTTTTTACACAAAAATTGAATTCTTTGATGGTGATCCTCGAGTCAACACAAAAGTAAAAAAAAATCACAAATTATTTGTAGATTTTTTGCTGAAAAAATTATTATAAAATTGTTTTAGTACATTAACACATGTACTAATAGTGCGTTTATAAACTTAATATATGCCAACGAATTTATATATTTTTCTTTTATAATAAAATATTTTTCCTTATGTATTTATCAATTCAATTGTCCACAAAGAGTAATAAATATTATGTACCGCAGTTACCGTTTATTACTTTATCTCAATACTTAAAATGTCATAATAATATATCATATTTTATATTTAGCCATATTGATTATAGGATAAAAATGAAAAATAAAACAAGGGATTTTGTAAATCGTATTACCTAACACGCCCTCTTCTCATCATTGTAACGATGTAAAGTCGACAGGTTTTTTAAGACACATTTGGTCAGCAAAAATACTAAAACACTTAGTGCACATAAACCAATTTTATTTATACAAATATAAAATAATTAAGTTAAAAATATGTTCAAACACTAAACACATTTATTAAATAAAAACTCCAAAAGTCATATATAAATAAGCTTTAGATATTAAATTAATTATAACATTTAATATTGAGATCTAAGATTAAAATAATTAAATAATGAACACGTTTTAAACAATATTTATAAACGTTAAAATTACAATGTATAAAATATAAAAACAATATTTTAAATTATTTATCTAAAAATAACCAAATAGATCAACGCATTGAAGTGTACTTGGAATAACAAAATATGTAAAATGTAAGTAATTATTCTAAAATGATGACTCTTGAGACTTTTGTAATGAGTTTAGAATGATATGTCTTTCTTATTTTTTTGAGGAGAACTGAGTGTTTTAAAAATTGTATGCAACTTTAAGTGTTGATGCATTAGAAAGTGTATAAAAATTGTTTTAGAAAAACATTAGTATATTTTATTAATAATTGTTAGAAGATATCTATTTATAAATTCCGAATTTACAGTTATTATTCGTTTGTTATTTTATTATAAATGTACATAGTAGTTACAAAACTTTTGAATTATTATTTAAAAATTTGATGACTTTAATATTTATTATTAGTTTATAAAAAAATAAATTACCATTTACTATATCATTATGAAGATTTCTGACAATGTGTCGACTATAAGTAGATAATTTATAAACAATACAATATTTGATTTTCGTATTTAGATAATCTAAAAACAGCTTATGTTAAGTATACATATTTTATTGTAAAGATTAAAAAAGTTATGTCTGATAGATATTGGATTTCCTAAATCCTTTAATTTATTTAGGACGATATTATTTGAGATGTTTTACATTTGAATAATTGACACGTGTATTTTACCTTCCCCATGTACCTACTATCAATAATTTCTAAATGTTTCTACTCAAATTTTCAGAATTCTTAAATTCGTCTTTCCCGAGATATACATTTCCAGAGTGGTTATTTATTTAAGGATATCATTGTAATTTTAATTTTATCTTTAAAAAATTACTGATTGGCATTTAAAAAACAAATTATATATATGTCGTGTGCATAAAATCATCACTATGTGGTAAATGTACATTTCTATTTTTCATCAATAGTTTGCTAATTAATTGCAAAGTAATTTTTATAATTAGTAAACTCCTATATTGACTACAAAGTTTTATTATTAAAATAGCAGACCAACTAATTTATAGTTCTTTGTAATTTTCACAGTAATAATAAGAGTTATTACATATTCTAAAACTCAATTTTTCGGATAATTTGTTAATTATTTCAAAATATCAGTGAAGATTTGAGAAATATTGCAAAATATGTGAGAAAAATGTTATAATCAACTACACAAACTTAAATAATGTTTTATGAATATTGAACATCTACTTATTTCATAAAAAAATGAAAGAATACTGGAAAATAAAATCTAAAATAATCTAACGCTATAAACATTTTAAAAAATTTCATAACTCGGAAAGAATGAGGTCGAAATTCTAAACTTCTAATAAGTAATTCCAAAGAGATTGATATTAGAATTATGATTATTTTTTTAAAAACTTAATTTACTTAAGTTCTGTTAATCATAAGCTTCTTTTAGTCACGAATTTGCACTCACTCTTATCTTTGAAAATAATATTAAATAAAAGTGATTTTTTTGCCAAGATATTAAATATATTATCTTTTATATATGCGTATAAATTATGAATATAATTCAGTAAAAGACTACAACAGAAAATATGAATTAATTCCTTACATTGATTTTGTAATATATTTTCATAATGTACAGATGAAAGTAAAATAACATTAACAATAAACCTATTGCACCTATTTAATACTTAAAATACACTTTCAATAAATGTATTAAAAAATTAAAACTTTTTAATAAAAATTTACTAAATTGAAAATCTTAATAAAGAACGCGCTATTTAATGTCATAAAATGTAATCTGTTAATGATTTTTGATTTATTGTCTTATTGACAATTTTATTTTAAAGTATTATAATTTTGTATTAAATTGTTATATTTCCTACTTATGGCGTTTATAGCCAAAATATCCTTCAGAGTTAAGTAAGAATATATTGGTTTGTGGCTTTATTGAACTACAGTGATGATCGTATTTGCAATTTGGAAATATGCATGGTATAAGGATCATAATCTCGTAAATAAATTTTAAAATACTAGAAGAAATTTGAAATTTTTATTTGATAAACGGTGATTTAACTGCCACTTAATTATTCTAAATATATATATACATATATATGTACATAAGTATGTATATATCTAAGATCAGGTTGATAAATATTGTCATTTATTTCTTAACTAATTTGAAATTTCTGATGAAATTTTCGTTTAACTATATTAAATACTTAAAATGGTATTGGTTTAGTTTGTGTGAATACCTTTTAGTGTAAAACATGGGTTCTCAAACTTATTTTGCCCAATGTCTACTTTGATAACCAAACATTTTGTAGAACCCTCCAAAATTGTTAAACTTTGTTGCGAATCATAAAAATAGCTATTATAATCATTATTTTTAAACATGCTATATCTTATTTCAGAGTTCAAACAAACATTTTAAATGCTCTTTTTTAACTATTGCAATTAAACCCAGTATTTAATCAAATTTAGAGGTATTTTAATTAAATTTGAAACAAAGCCTTAAATTGTAATTTAAAGTTTGTATATCGAATGTGAAGGACGAATCTGATGCCTTTTAACGAGTCAGTTAATACGTGTATCAAACATAAATTCTTTCAAAGCAATCACCGCGTTTGATAACATGTAGTTGATTTCCTTTTTTAGTTAATAACGTTGTTACAGCACCAATTCACCCTTCAGAAATCGTTGAATAATCGACTATAATTTAGAGAAGAATTACGACACTGAATTTTGTAATCGAAATTCTTCGTAGCCATTCTTAAATTTAATTTTCATTCCATCATTTATTGTCAGTTCCAAAAGTTGTTTTTCTAAATAAAATTTTCCTTATATGTTGACATTTGAAAAAAGAATCCAACATTCAATCTGGTTTGTCTATATTTGATATGTACTGGAATCGTTCTTTAGGATCACCATATTGATTCATCAAATGTAACCGAGCATGTCGTTGTTGACGAATGATGGTGCTGATAAATTAAGGAAGTGATTAAACGTACACCCGCCAATATTTCTCTTATATAATAGCAATTTGGCTACAAAAGCGGAAACGATATTTTTTGTTTTAATCAAATTTATGTCATCCCCTTTAAGCTGCAGATTAACATCATTAAACACGTCTGCCAAGTATGCAATACCATTCTTTGATGTAATGAGGTTGTCGCGCAATCCTGTGCCCTTGTTTTCCAAGAATTCTATTGCAGAGTCAAACAGATTCTAAAGACAAGTACCTTTTGATAGCTAACGCATTCCTGTGTAAAACAATAATCGGTTGAACTCTTCGTCGTTAATAAAGCAAAGCTGACTAAATAATCTGTTATCTAATGGGTTGCTTTTTAATTGTTCTAACAACATATTCCAGTGATGTATACGGGTATTCAATTAGATTTCTCGTAACCAAATGTACACGACGAAAGTTACAATGTGTAACAAGCACGTCTAAAACTTTATTTTTACGTACACAACGAAGTCTTTGTGACGGAAGTTCTGTCATAGCCGAACACCATCCGTAGAAATTGACATAATATTTATATTATAATTCATCGACCAATTTCTTTTCTGTCACAAAGTTTGTTCAGTAATATTAAATATGGTTTTTTCTTTGTGCATGTCTCAAAATGTATAGCAAATAATTCATCTTGATATATTTTCTCAACATTAACAAACTATATAACTATATCGTTAGTCGATAAAGTAGATGTATTCCACTAAATTAAAAATTTAACAGCTTTTAAATGACTGTATAACAGTTCTTTGATATTTTTTGCTATTTCGTTAATTTGCTTTTACACAGAAGTATTGCTCGAAGAAGATCCTCAGTGATTTCCGTGGCACTTTATTTATTATTTCTTTTACAGTCGGCAAAATAATTTTTTTCTAATAGTATGTGGTTTGCCTTTATTAGCAATTAAAAATGAGATACTCCACGAAGATCGAAATTCATCATTGACTTGTTTAAAACCACTGAAAAAAGTTTCAGTATAGTTGACGGAACTACGAATTTCTTTTCCAAATATTAAAAAAAAGCCACAGCTTAATATTTTTAATTAAGAGCGTATTATTAAAATTTTTTCCTAAACATAAAGATTTTATCACTGCTTTTATAAATATTTTTTGTCAAAAAAAATTGGCAATAAAATGCCACGTGGGATGTTTGATAAATCAATGTTTATATATATTTATGTAATAAATATATGTATCTGATTAAAAGATAAACTAATTTTCGACTTTTTGAAATTTATATTTATTCTTCTAGATTTTTTTGTATGGGTAATTATGAATAGTAATACAAATTTCGGTCAGGTGAATAATGGCTTGAAAATATGCTAAGTATATATATATTTTTTACACCTATTTGAACTTTTATAACTTTTTTTATATTCATAATTAATTGTGTTTTCTTCGAAAATAAATAACATGCAAATATAAAAATTGATGTTACGACACCAGGTACTATCGTTACTACGTTGAACTCGTATTATTCTGCATTTATATAATTCGCTGACGCAGTTTTATTTTCCTTCGAATTTTTTCGCACACTTCTCAAAACCATACATACACACACAAATAAATATTTGTGTGGGGTTCCTGTTGGTGGGTCACACACAGTGTCTCACACGTATAATATGAAACTCGTGATTCGCATAAATAGCACCACGAACACGAGTTACCACGCACGGCAATGGTTTCCTGTTGAATTTAGTTAAACCTTAATATAATATATATTACATTTGTGTGTGTGTTAACACGTATTTCAATAGAAACGAATCTCTGATGTTTAGATCGACCGTAAAATATTGTACCAAATATAGTATTATTATTTGGTATTATTGTTACAGTTATTATATTAATATTGTTTATCGTCTTTTGGGTCTAGTCTAAAAAATTGAGGTATTCAAGTTCGTTGAAGCTTGATTGACACAAATAAGTGTAAAATAATATTCGAAATGAATTTTTTTCCACTTATTTAGTCATACGGATAATATTGATATAATATTATAGTCATATTTAATATTTTGATGAAAAAAAATTATTTATAAACCGTAACAAATAATTTGACGCTTTTCATTAAATTAAATACCCAATACCTTAATATTTTGGGTATTATTGTATTATAATGTGATATTAATATATAAAGTACCGTTATTTCCTCTACGTCTATATTTTGGTAATTTGTTTTGGAGAAAAATATATTTTCTTTTTGGACAGAATTATCTCTTTCACTCCTACCTCCTATTCTGGGAAACATTTAATAAAATATCTGAATATAACATATCAATTGTCAATGAGTAAGACATTTTATTATAAAAATTGTGTTATCACTGACTTATCAATATTACAAATGATATTTTGTGATCAAAAATATTTTATTTACGTAGCTACAAATCATGAATAAAAATTTACCGATAGACTACGTTTCATTAATACGTGTGTCCGATGTATATAGACGTACAGATAGAAAGGAAAATATAATTTAACGAATTATATGCATTAAGGTTTAAAAATATAATAGATGCAAAACTGAAATAAATATTAACACTAATTTTGCGTGGTTTTCTATAGGACACGAACGGACTTCGTATACTAAGGCTTAAATTGAAAATATTGTTTTTAAAACTACTATAATTAAATTACAATTTATCGAATTATTATTATTATTTATTTTGTATATTTGCGAAAACTTGTAAGATTTAATAAAAACCTTCACAATCATTTAATTTCATACTTATTTGTCAGTGTTCTATTGAGTTATTTTAGCATTTCAAGTTGGTAGGTAATATTTCATTTACATGCCTTGAACGTTTAGCAATATTGTTGTTTATGAATCGTATCTATATATTATACCGTGAATAATATTTTACATATCCCCCTACACATATATATTATTATCTAACAGTTATTCGAAAACAATTTTAAAATTAAAATTTCAAAATCCGTTTGTATTAAATCGAAAACGATTAACTATTAGATTTATATTAAGAATTAAATATAACTTCATTATATAAATTGTAAATCATTTTAATTATTATCTGTACATGTAACCTATTCATTAATGTGCCTTCTTACACGAAGAAACATATTGAGAAAAAGTATGAAATTATATTATTTAATTTAGATTTCCGTCTGCAACAAAATTGTGACGTATAGCCGATCCAGGTTGACTTTCGTAAAAGCCGTGAAATGCCTTGGTGACACGTTTTTTAGACTACAGCAACGGGCGAGTTTTTCAGAATTTAAATTCACTTTACAGATTTTCCGTAGATAAATCGATTTTGATTTACTTGATTACGTCCAAAAAATAAAGTCACCGATGTTTTAACCGATTGTGATTCGTCAATACTAAATTGTACTAAGAAATTCTATTTGACCCAGCTCTAATGGTAACATAATATTATGTTATTAGAACGTCGTCGAGTGTCGCTTTGTAATATATAAGTTATCACGGTGTACCATTCACATTAGTGTACACGCTATAGCGGCGCATTTTGTGTTTCGATAAATACACAAAATTATGAGCCATTGCTACGTACAATTTTAACGATAGTCGAAACCCATTTTCGCGAATTATATTGTTGTGGCGCATATCAAAACTTTGGTGACCCGTGAAAATGTTGGAAAATTGTTCGATTTGGATGTCGAGGAAAACCCTTACGTCATTATAATTATTATTATTATATCTCGTCGACATAATCCACTAGCTCATAATGCGCGGTCACTTGTACATATTGCACGCCCGATATTTGGATTAATTCAGAACATTATTATCGTTCTACGTAAAATATTGTAATGTCCCTACGCCGCGACGCGACAATAATAATCGGCGCGGGTCTCGAGCCGTTCGATGTTTTTGGTTTCGTTCCGATCTTTTTCCATTTGCGATAACCGACCGATTTAACGGTAACAACGAAATCGCCCAGATTATATTATAAAGGCAAACGATTTGGACTTGAATACGGTTTTGTGAAAACGGATGGTAATTTTTTATTTTTATAACAGTAATATATATATATATATATATATGTGTGTGTGTGTAAACATATTTTTTTTATACGTATAATGTATTTTATAATCATTTTTATTTTAATTATTTACTGAATGTATATCGACTCCATTGTTGCCGCCGCCTACCCTTAATTTTAATTACAACACTATGGTGAATCACTCGAGGAGTTTGTTAAAATTTGTCCGTTTTATTCTGACTATCCATTTATATATACGTGTGTATGTTTTAACAATAATTTTGGTAACGCTGAACCGGTTCTAATAATATTGTTACATAAACGTTTCATATATTATATACCAACTCCAATAATAATACGTTTACATTATATCTAAACGCAACAAGTAAAGGTTTATCATGTATTTGTATACACTACTTATGAGGACGTTTGTAACAATTTTTCACGTTAAACGTACATATTTATGTCAATGGAGTTGGCTAATTTACATGCAGCATTTAAACATAAATTAAATGACGTTTATAGTACGAACCAAACCATATCGCGGAAAATTAAAATATTGTTTTTAAATTACATTATATTTATATTTACTCCAATTTTTTATTTGTCCTGAGCTATTGATTTTGACCATCTACAATAATAATTACGAATTTTTACACGAACTATTTTTATAGTAATTTACACTTTGTGGTTTTTGAAATTCTATGAATATATGGATTTCTCAATAAGAATTTTAATTTTTTAATTTTTTCCTTTTTTTGAGTATATTATATACTGATATGGTGATATTGTCAATTATTATTATTATATTAATATTATGTCAGTTGATAATACAATAAAACGAAGACAATTATTTATATTTTTGCAATCAAATGTCGTACGTATAAAATAAATTAAAGATTTATTTTTTTTTTTGACAAAATAACAAAACATATATTTTATTATATAAATATAATTGGAATGTAAATTTTCGAAACAAGTTGTTTTAGAAACTGTTTATCTAATGTTATGTGATTTTTTAACTTGCAAGATAAATTACTGGATGTGAATCTAGGTTTCATTTTGTTATAATTTTAAACAATGGAGATATTAACATTAATAAAAAACGCATTATATACATTTCTTATTGTAATTTTTATAAGTTATTTACCTATTTATTTTTATTCTTTGTATTTACGTATTTTAAACATGATTTTCTGTTTCGAAATTTATTTTGATTCGCCAATATGCTTTTCCGTTATTTTCATAATTTGACGTGTTACGCCTTGTTATAAATAAACTTGTATTAGACACTGACAATGATACTAGGACAACGTATTTATCTAGAACAAACGATAAAATTAAAAATAGAGATATATTCAACGAAGGAAAAGGGGCTAAAAGTTTATTGCAAATGCGAAAGTTTTAAAATCTTTGAATCCGCTCGAATATTTAACACGTAAACTTGGTCTGAAAATTGGTACCCCTATAATACTAATAAAGAAATTAAATGCGCTAATGTTATATATAAATATGAAAGATTAAGAACGCAAACAACGCAACAGAACGTTATTGAAGCTGAATTTTTCACTGGCTCTGCCAAACATTAAGTTATTTACGTTCTCATAATTTCTATGCGAAAAAGTGAGAGAATATGAGAAGAATTTATCTACCAACCGTCTCAGATTTATAACAACGTTACAAAATAAATGAGGAGGAACTCGAGATTGATGGTTTGGAGCTGAAGCAACAGCTTCCCTTAGAATTATTAATTTCTATAAAAACCAAAAATTAACGGAAAAAGAATTGAAACGAATTTGCTTAGAAATAACGAAAGATTCCTTAAATATAATCTATAAACATTTATATTACATTCATTAAATTATTTATGTTCCATATATTGATATTGTTATTTGTGTATTTATTTTCAATTTCTACGGTGATGATAGTCATATTAACTATATTTATTTGTGTTTTAATATTATAGTTAGTACTATAATATTATTACGTAAATTTTTTAAAATTTTGTTTCACTTGCAATTTTTGCAATTATGTATTACTGTGTTTATAAATAACCCGTCCAACGAATAGTTCACTTTTGTTTAATAAAAATTGTTCACTCTCTACAAATGAATAACTGTTTGAATATATATATGTGACATTTTCCATAAAGCTGTACTATGCCCATTAACAAAGCCCAAGGACAAACTGTAAAGGTGATAAAGAAGTCTTGTTTCACTCGCAGAAAATTTTATATTGCTTCCTCATGCGTTAGACTTTTAAACTACTTATATGTCGATTCGCCTTACCAAAATACTACAAACATAGTTTAGCGAGATATAATGTATTATATATATATAAACGTATATATGTAAAGGATAAAATGTTTAATGCCTTTTAGTTTTATGTGTTTTCTTAAAAATATATTTCTTATGTTGAAAAAAAATACATTTTTAACGTTCAAGTATCCCAACATCATATTATTATACTATTTTCTATACTGAAATATTCCAAAATTCCTAACTGAACGGCGCCGGCTAAATACCTACTTATGGATTGTAAATAGACGAAAAAGTGTAAATAATTATGTTTAATTTTCTATTCGGAAAAACATTGTAGAAAACAGAAAATATTTATTTTATTTTATTTTCGTCTTGTGGCATATGTTTTTGCTAGTGATATTCCTTTGAAATTTGAATTTGCAATAATAGTTAATCCACTATATATATATATATATATATAGCGAATTCAAATTAATATAATAATGGAATCTATCTTTATTGATGATGACTAAAAGGAAACAAATAACAAAAATAATATTCTTTTTATGAATATATATAATTTTAAATTTAAAAAGAAATTTTGTTATGCAATGCCTTTAGTTCGTCAAAAACTAAATAGATGGATAGATAACTTTGTGCACAATAAAAATCCATAAGTTGTGTATTCAATCCCGATGGGAGTAGTCAAATAAACAATAAATTAAAAGAATTAAACACAGTGACAACAGAAATGGTTTATTCAATATATACGGAAAACTTATATAATTGTCAAAAATTTCAAAAAAATTGTAAACCAATTGAAATCCTAGCTCTTATTATCACTAGTATATTGACGAGAGATATCATATAGTACACATATTGTCACAAATCTTTATTATAATTAATATTATAAGTCATTATAATATAATAAATTACGTTTGATCGGAATCGAAACAAGTTAGGGAAAGAAAAATGATAGGAAATTTCATCGGACGAAACGTCAAATAAGTACGCATCGTATCCAATATTGTAGACGTTCTCTATAAGAACAGCAAAAAGTTTTGCGGTCTTAATAAATCAACAAGCAACGGTTGTCATCTCCCGAACATCTATTTAACGTTTGCTCCGTGACACGTACATTGATAGCTCAGTTTGTGCGATCCGTGAAAAATTCGCTCGTTAACGGCCGCCCTAGTTCAGACCCATTTAATTTGTTTCAGTTGATTGTTGAACAGACTTGTCCATCTCGTTTGGGTTTATTTCTTAGATTTACTATCTCTGATTACAATTTATTAAGGAATCCTGAAACTTAAATTGTTATAAAAAAAAATTTCTGCTAAATATATAGTAGTATTTATTATTTATAAATTCGGTATTCTACTTTTATAAATTATAATAAAAACAAACAACTAAAACTTTTAATTTTAATCAATTCGTATTCTATTTAAGCCCATTACTTTTATTTTTTATAAAAGATGCCATAAAAAGTTTGAAATTTGAACCGATACGTGATTTACTTTAGAGTAATTTATTATCAAAGGTGATATATTCATTGGTATTATATTAATTCTAAATTTACAATATTGTGAAAAAGCACGTGAAAACGGTTTTATTATTAAAATTTATTTATTTAAATTTAAGTAATGTTAATAATGTTTATTATTAACATTATTAAAAAATATTTCCGTTTTTATAATTTAAGATTTTGTGACCTTGAAAAGGTGAAGACGAAGCCTCTTACATAGTATTTTAAGGAGTGACATATGTAAAAGTAAATGGAAAAAATATTAAATCGTTCATAAAAATTTTATACTTTGATTTATAGCAATTAGTTATATATTTACAATTACCTAACATAATAATTAAGCATGTAACAAATTACTATTCAAACAACTGACTGCTAATCAAATTGAATTACAAATATCTGTTTAATATTTTAGAGTTTAATAAAAGTCAGATGAATTTATAATAATTAAACATTCGATTGAAAATGACGTGCAATGATATCCAAGAAGTATTTTATTTTATTTTATTTAAAATTTTATTTTATCTTTATGGATATTGCAAACATTTATTAATGCACGAATCTTTGCATTTCGTTTTCATACATATAGTTCATCCTAAATTTTTCAGTTAGAAATTGATTAAAAAAGTCATTTCCTTTTTAAATATCTCGATGCGATGTATTTGTAATAGTACTTATAATACTTAAATACCGAATATTCTATGTAGAAAATTATACGACGGTCCAGCACTCGATCGGAAAGTTTTTCAATAGTTAATTTTCAAGTGAGACATCTGTAGTACGAATAAATATATATTAAGTAAATGCATATGGCGTAAAAGTAATTATTTCTAAAAAAACGAGAGGCATTATGAATTAAAAAGGACGAATTTCGCAGGTTTCTCTATACATATTTCGCCAATCGAATACTGAAGTTATTCAATAAAAGCAGAGCAATATTATATCCGAATTGAACGGCGAAAGGTTGATACATTTTTTTATCGTATTTTCGATATTACACGGTAAAATCCGTATATCTTACGACATGGCTCAATGTTTATACTATGGATATTATCGCGGACGACTCGAACGATTCCGGGACCTTAAATGTCTGATATAGTGAATAATATAAACCGTACTATAGACCTATGAGAAATAATGGCAATTTCTTGATACTATATATATATACAAACACTACACGTACACCGCGTATAATCGACCCTCTTAGATAAAGTGGGGCAGTTATTTTTTGCGAGCTCTTCTCGGTCCTGGTTTAGTCGCAATGTTCGAGAATACAAGTATAATTCAGACGATAAACGTGCGTACGGGCGCTCATAACAAATAAATGGTAATTACGAACAAAAATCACAATAAATTACGGCTTATGTAATAGCAGACGTCGCGTTATTATAATATTGCGAGTAATGGCTGCGCGAGTTTAATATGTAATAATAATATATTCGCGTCATTTTATCGTCTAGGTAGACGAAGAATAACCCGAAACCGTATAATATGTGTTACAGACGGAGTTACGACCTTTTTTTATATCATCGTCTCATTTTTTATTATTCCCTTATATACTAAGTATACGTACCTATTTATATATGTATACGAAAATATAATATATCTGGTGAAAACGTTATGGTGAAAATGGATGATCATCTATCTCTTCGGTCCAACAACCACTTTACAATGTAAATTCCAGAGTCCAAACATAAATAAATAAATAAATAAATAAATATATATATATATATATATATGTATACGAATAATATGTCGTTATATAATGCGTTCAAAACCAATAAGTCCCACGAGTGTTATTGATTTTAAACCTGTATAGATCCAGGGACGCCGTATCTAATTATAAGTGAAGGAGTCTACGGGATGGAGAGTTCTAAGTAGGGAAAAAGGATATTCCATGGGAAATGACATTGTTCACACGAATACCCCTTAATTAAGCCCCCTTAATAAAATTGTTTAGGTGAACAAATATTAAGTCTAATATACGATAACTGTTAACATTTAAACGAGTTATTTTATTATTCAACGTACATAATAATTGAAAATAATTACTTCCATCTAATTATTTTTAATGAAATCGAACTGAATAACCACGCATTCACAACATTTACCGATTATTTATTTTATTTTTAACGTGTTCATTTAAAGTAGAAGCGTAGCGTTAATAAATAATAACGTAATTTTTTGTTGAAACTAGAAGACGGTCTGAACGATATTTACGTACTTAATTGTAATACTTCCAGGAGAAAGCAGTGTTAAACATCGTATTATGTAGCGTTTTAAATTGTATTAATATCTTTTCAAAATCTGTAGTGTGCATTTAGGTTTTTATGTTATTTTGATAGTTTATTTGATATTTGACCAGAAATAATTGAATAATATTAGAGTATAAAAACAGAAATCAAGAAAAAATGCGTAGTTTTGTATTTAGTGTTTGTTTGACCAAAAGTAGTAGCTTATAAAATAAACAAATTATATTCATCATTACAAGAGACCACGTAACTGAGTATATTTCATATAAAATTGATGTAGTCATAGAAAAAGAAAAATATTTAAGTACATTATTCGTGTATTGATTTTTAAATTAAAAAGCTTATAAACGCCATTTATATTAGACATAACAATTGTTACTGTGTATGAAAAGTGATATATCCTAGTGCACAGCTGCTGCAAAAATTTCTATCTAGAGCACCACGTGAATATTGCCCCAAGCAAATCGTTAATCAGATACCAATTTTCATAATAATTTACTTTTTAAGGTGAGAAATTAGAGAAATTAAACATCTCAAAAATAGTCAAACCGTAAATAAAATATTTATTAACTAATAATTTACTATTTTATCGTAAACATATTTTGTATTGAACATCAAAATGTTGATTTATTTCCAAAATGAAACTTTTTCCCTTCAAAACATTAAAAAAATGGGTCAGTATAATTTTTGACGAAGTCCGAAAATTTTCTGTTAAATAAATAATAGTGTACTAAATTCATCCAAAAATAATGTTATTTAATTGCTCAATTTCTACTTGTCCGCGATTTAATGTTTATCTATTATCCAATTTTATCAATCTGTAATGACCATACATTTAAATTTTGAAAACCTACTGTAATGTAATCTAAACTTTTTAAAATCAATAAATTTAAATTAAATCAAATTAATTTAATAGTCAACAAGAAAATTCACATTTCATGTTGACCATCTATGAATGCATAGTGGTTCAGAGTTTTCTTCATACTAATTTTTATAATCGTGGATAATTTACAGATTCAATTCAATTTCGAGGTTATTTATGTGAAAATAATTTTTTAAACATATCATGAGTATTTTAATATATTTCTTTATAATCTTCATGTTCAATATACCCTTTTTAGGATACCCTTAAAATATCAATTTTTAAATCATTAATTTATAAGTTTGAATGTATGCTAAATATTCATATAGCACCACAATATATTGGAATTGGTATATATTTTTAATGACATTAATAACTAAATGCATAATTTCAAATTTATACTGCATTCAAAAATGTAAGAAGTATGACGATTAAACACGAAAAAATCTAAAATATTGTTTTCGTATGTATTAATTTTAAGTATGATTGACTTTAAAGCCAAAAAAAAGGAATAATTATGCTTTTTATTCATTATTTATGTAAAAACATTTTTTACTAATATGATAAAATGGTTAATTTATAATATTTCCAAAAACTTACATTATTTAATGTAGACGCACGTTGTACACATACTTATTTGACGTTCACGAAAATGGTAATCATAAATAAGGATAAAATAATGTTTTTAAACGCACTAAACAAACATTTAGCCCGTGCACTATTATTAAATTATTCCTTTTTTTTCGGGAAATACTAAATATTTAAATTGTAGATTTTAATCAAAAGTATATTGTTCGGACACATTTCAAAAACACACTTTTACCTTAATATAGTATAAATTAATCAACCACTGTATTATTATTCGTACAATGTTCTATTTACAAATCTTTTTTTTTAAAAGTAATACTTGAGTATTTTATAAGTTATAAAAATGTCAACTATTTCGTGCAAGTGAAATCATCGTAGCAAAAATAAATTCGAATTTTTTTAAAACTTTTCTATAAATGCAATATGACGCGTTAAGGATTAATAGCGACCCGCTATAAATTGGTTTGTTATACGTAAATGAATGCCCAAAAAATGTAGCTTTGCATATAGTTTTATATACAGAATACATTTTTTTAATAATATAATATGAAAACATTAATCTATATATTACATTTACTAATAACAAATCGTCGTTGTATAACTGTAGACAATAAAACTACATTTGTAATTAATAATGTTATGTGTAATTTAAGTTCAAAAGTTGCAGTACGTCTAACTTCTAACATTTAAATATGATACACAAAATATGGTTAGATTTTTCTCGTACTGTCATTATTCAATTACGCCAATTATGATGAATCTATACGCAATAAGTATCAAATAATTATATGATCCGAATGATAATAAATTAAAATTGTTGGCGATAATAAAATGTAGAAATTTTGTTCGCTATATATTTTGACTTTGAAAAACTAATTTTTTAACGTTATTACGGAAGTAAATTGCATATAAAATAATAAAAATTATCGTTCGATTGTGAATGCAATTTTTTTTCGGTTAGGGTATATAAACATAAGAAAAATATAGAATGTTGTGATTACTGAATTCGGAAAACACAGTACAAATATATTTTTAAAATGTTCGTTTAATTACTATACAGTGTAATAGGGTACATGCTGATTTAAGTTTATTTAAAGGTCATGTATTTGACAAGTGAATCGAATAGAGGATACGAACTATTAAAACATTATTCGGTCGGTTTATAGGAGTGAGCAATTTGCAAATGTCATGCGAATATCCGTTGACGGAAATTTACACGACCGACGTTCTTTCAGATTCTAGTCCATTGTATACATACAAAATATATTTCATAGAATGAATAATTAGTTTAAATATCTCATCAATGATAGAGAGAACCAATATACAAACAATGCGACTACTCGCAATAATTACAATTTCGTCTATCGAACACACCCATAAAATATTTGCTTTATACGCTATTCTTTATTATTATTATTATTATTATTATTATTATTATTATCATTATTATTATTATTATTATTATTTTTATTATTGCATTCAATTAGGACGAAACATTCTGGTTCAGGTCATTGTTGAATATTACAATTCTATATATACGACTTAATATATATATATATATATGTAATACTATTGGTATATCCGGCTTTGTACAGTTTTCATTAACTTTTTCCCACTATTTCACGTTGTCAGTTTTTTTTGTGATGTATATTAATAAATTATATACAAATACTTAAAAATAATTGGAAACAATAAAAAAAACAAACTGTAATTATAATAATAATATGGTCAAACTCAACGTTACGTGACGAATTAAAAATGATTACTATTAATCTGAAAGATATTTTTTTTAAAATATTTATCGATAAAATTATTTATCACGAATAGCGCCATAAAGTGGCTCTACAACTATTTTTAGTTTTTGGATATTGTCCATCCGAAGATAACGAAATAAAGAAATAAAAATAAGCCAACGACACTCCGTGGATCTTTATTTTATATGTAAATGGGTAATACACCCTCTGTTTGGAAAAATGTTAAGCAAAATATCGGATATTGTGTCGTCGCTATCGTTTATTAAAATAAATAACACAAATCGCCTTTGATGGAGAGTGGAAGATGACAGGATACTCCATCGCCATATCACCTCCAAAAGTAAAATTTACAGAGGTACTTAGAGTACTTAGTGGTGTGGGGTGGAACAATATCCCGTCATACAGCTCTAGACAATCAAAAATATAAAAAACGTGGTCTATAGACTGAAACCCTACCCTCTTTTCCTCCGACCATAAAAACGACATGGTAAAATTATATGATATAGGGCTTTCTTCTGGCACTCTGCCATCATCTTTGTGTCAGCACGGAGTCGACAAAACGGACCACGGCATCCCACGAGGAATATGACTTCAGCGTGCGGACTACCTGATCGAACGGCTCTAAACACTTCCCATTTTTTGGGTGAAGAACTCTCCATCAGGCCGAACGTTTCGCAGTGAACGAAAATGTGGAACGCGTCATTCTCCTCCTCCTCAATATATGATCCAAGTGATATTTTACGTATTCTATGAAATCAATCGACACAATTTTCAGTCGAGTACTTTCCGAGATAATCGCCCACAAAAAACTCATTTCTATTTATGATTTATTATATTATCCTTATATATTTATTATGTAAATATAGATATTTTTACATCCATAAATATTTTAAAACAATATATAAACTATCAAATAAGTGTATTTTGATAGCAATGTCAAATATAATGTACAAAATATACTTTCATCTTGCCACGAATATAATTTTATGAAATATTCTTATAGCAGCGTACATGTCATAATTTAATTAAATTGTTTTCGTATTACCATTGAAATAATTGTGTATACTTGGTAAAAGTACTCGTTAGTATATAAAACTGTACGGTTATTATATTCATTTTATGACATTTTTCAAATTTAGAAATTCGTTTTTTTTTTTTTTTGTATTCACTATTGTGTAATTTGGTGTTTATGATGGATGAATAGTTCTATTCCATTTTTAGTCATACATTCATTTTTGCTGAAAAAAGGTTAGGGCTAAAAAATATTTAACCAAAATTTTAATTTTGAATAATTATAATACTATGCTTTACAAAAATACGATAAAATACGTAGAATTATATTTTGATTCCGACCACTATTCTGCGAGCCTTTTGATTTTGATTTTTTGTTGGTAAATTTTATATAGTGGGTGTTTTAATTGTTTTTAAATCTAAAACGTAATTTGATCAATTGAGAAATACTGATACAAATGTACTAATATTTACATTTGTAATATATTAATGCAAATCCCAAAAATAGCCTTATAAAAAATTAAAAATTTCTAATTTTGTTTCAAAATGGATAAAATTGTTTTTTTTTTTAAATTAATTGAAATGTAATTTTAATATTCATAAAAATGAAAATTTACCGCAATAAGGAGTGAACCACTTGTATTTGTATATATATATATATATATATATATATATACGAATATTAGAAAGCAGGCAGTGCTCATAAATAATATCCCCTTTAATTTTCGTTATACCCGTTCTTGTGAACACTAAAATAATTAAAACTTAAATAACAATAATAATGACGGAATTCCGGATATTGTACAATAATTATTTGAAATCTCAAGATCAGTTTCAATTTTAATCAGCACTAATAATTGTATTTGTTTTAGTACGAAATTTAACGCGCACTGCCGAGCGACGTAACTGCTCAAATTTATGTTAATATTACGGACAATATAATATTTTGGCTCGAAAGTCGAAAATGTTAATTTAATATCACTACCAAGACTACACTTATACAACTATTATAAAATATTTAGTTATTTCGCTCCCGAGCGTATTCAATTCTATATCTCTATTCCCATAGTGACTCGATCATTACGATGATTACATGAAGTTTAGACGTATAATCAAAGTGTTACTACACCGCGATTTCCAAGTAACTCTGTGTATAACTGCAGATTGTCTAATGGAATCTCTCTCGTATTATCGTTAACGGTAAATAAATAAATAAATAAATATATAAATATATATATATATTTTTTTTCATTTATGTATTACTTACTAATACAATACATAAGTTTTAAAGCTAAACTTTATTTTTTTCTTAAGACAACAGCTTATGCCCAAAACGTAAAATAATCTTTTTTTCTACTGTACACACAATACACTCTTTTAAGATTGAACGTACGCGTTTTGAGATGTTTTTCTTCCTATAACGCTTCACTCACAAATTGGAATTAAATAAACGTACACGTATATATAAATAAATATATATATATATATATATATATATATATATACGATTATATATACGTACACGTACACGTAAGCCATTATGTTTCTGATCAATAACTCACTATGGAATGATTGTAAAAAACGAGGAATTCTATTAATTACACACGTAAAACCTTCGATTAATATGATAACCGTCATAAGCTTGCCAGTACAACCCGCATCTGAATTTCGTACCACCCAATTCAATTATCTTCCTGCAAAACGTATATTGTGATTCAATTTTTGGTACTAATGTCTTCTAATATTTTTACGCTACGTCGAAAACAAATTTTATCCACCTTCAATAAATTGCGTAATTTGTTATCGGTTTTGCTGACCATTTTTTGTTTTACGTTTCAACAATTGTAAGTTCGCTGCATATGGCTCGCGGGTATATTATACGCAATTACAGTTAATCGTTATACGAGTTGTATATTGATTACGAAAATCGTAAATAACAATAAAATAATTTTGCGACATATTATAGACGAAACAAATAACGAAAGTAGTCTCCTAGGTGGTACTACGAAAAGTTAAAAATTCGACGTCGTAAAACCGAAAACTGAAACGAATTATTATAATATACGAGATCTCGTTTTTATGTGTGCCTATCCCCGTATAAATAATGACGCCGCACACGTTAAAATTATTGTTAATTTAATTTGAAATGGTGTAAAAACGACGTGAAAATTTAATCCACTCTAAATTATTATTAGTGTTGTAATAACGGCCACTAATAAATTATACAACATTATAGCATGTTGTTCGTCTTCAAATTTCATTAACTGCGCGTCGCCGTGTTTTACCGTTGAGTATTTGATAAGATGGAAATATAAAACACCTGGCACAACAATAATAATAATGTTGTCAAAAAAGTGATTTAGACGTCGTTAGTTTTTATTTAAATCCATCTCGAAAAAAGCAAAACACACACATAGGCGTGAAACTGTTATTAACTTTCGCCACTTTCGGTCGATCCTTAGGTAAAATTTTTATCAAAAACATAATTTTAATTACGCGTACACAATTTTTTGTAGAAACGATATATACAAGATCGTGTTTTGCTTTCGGTTGAGAACATTTGTACACTCGCTTATGAACATTACTGGTGCACAATAATATATATTGTCGCGCAAAAACGAATAGGTTCTGCGTCGTGCAAAAATATTTTAGAGATGCAATAGAATTTTATTCGTTATTTTTCGAACGCCATTATAATGGATCGAACAAGTTGATTATACTATATTAAACGTCGGGTCTTTATCTTAAATTCCGATAAGGCTCTAATTTTTCATATTTATATATGATATAATTAATATATTCCATATTTCATGACTATAAAATAATCCATATCAAACAAAATTGGTATTTTTTCTTCCTAATGACATTGTACATTAGTGATACTCATAAAAAAAACCCGATTATAATTAGTAACGTTCCAATAAATACGTTCGTAACGTTTGTTTAATTTTCAACAATTGTACTGTATTTTCGCTTAAACTTTAAGCAAAATAAAATGACACAAAAAACAATATAATCTTATTGTTACGGAATGTTTTTGTTCTTAATGAAATGTTACTACAGGAAACGTCATATTTTGTTTTAATCAAAATAGTTGACTTCTATACTATATATAGCCGTTATGAATACTAAGCAGTTCCAAAAACATGATTAAAATCTACAAGTTTACAAGCGATACCCAAATTACCGATATTAATGTTTTAAACACAATGACAACAACGAAATAGACATTTTAAAACTGTACAATAATTTTTGATCGAAATCATTTTCTTAAATATTATACAATAGTTGTAAGTAACACACAGCTTGTAGATCTTGGAACGAACAATGCTTCAATTATTCTCAGAAAATTGACGAACGTTATTTTAATTTTAGCCGTCACGTGAGATTACACCGAAATATGTTTTACGAGATAAATTTTGTTTGAAACAAACTCGAATTAATTGAGTTAACGATTGTTTTATAAGTTTAGAAAAAGATCGTTCGCAATTCAAAAATTGCACACGGATACACCTATTAAACAATTAATGACAGTGCGTCGTGATTATCGTTAAAAATACTGTCACAGATTAATAATTCGCGAGTAAGTAAACTTTAATTTACAATTTTAATTAACGTTGTTTCGGCATTTTTAATAATATATCAATACCATATTAGCATCGGGCTTTTGGAGAAAAGCGAGCGATTAATTGACGCTTGAATTACGGGACAATAACCTACTGCAAAATAGATAAAAGTTTCATGTACAGCCAGAGGCTGCAGCCATACATTTAAATTTGACGGTTTTGAATTTGCGCTCGGAGCTTGACGGAGAGTGATAACAAGAAACCAATTTTGTTACCTGTTTCATAATTCGACAGTCCCTTACCGCCGCTGGGTCCTTTCGAATATAATACCATCATGCTATACGCTGGAAAATGGAATTCCTTATTGACTGGTTATGTCCCCCATCCGACAAACACACCAACATATCGTCAAACTCCATAACGTTTTGTGGGCTCTTTCTTGACTGTATCGAGCGTAGAGATTTTTAGGATGAAATGGATTGAAAGGGGAAAGGGATGTTATGACTACGGTGGGGGCTGCGGATATATTGAAATAAAATTCGGTCGGTGCCAAAAGTTTGCCGGCCAATTTATACTCGACGGTAAATCACTATAACTGCTCCAATCCCATGGCGTGCTTCCTCCCCCATTTCCATTTTGAAAGGGTTAAGCTTCCTCGTCGGCGCAACGGTAATTTATATTAAACGGGCCCATATTTTTATGCGTGTGTGTGTGTTTGTGTAAACGTGTTTTACAACTTCAAATCAGATGGCTGCTATTAGTATTATTAATATAAATGTACCTAAGACTATTTGTTATATTAATGGACGAAATTTCAGTGCGTGCAAAAGACGATGACGGGATAGGAACTTGTGCATAAATACAATAGGTGTTCTTTGAGCGTATAATGTATTCGCTCACTTTTAATGTTGTTAGGGATTTTCGGGTCAACGGGCTAGCCATCTGAATACGAAAAACGTAAAAATAATATCGTAGTATCGATAATTCGTGTATTATATATAATATTATAAATGTGCCAATGCGGAATATTTACCAAATCGTATATAGAATAATTATTGTTTCGTCACGAATCGGACTATATTTTGAAACATAGAAATCGTTTATGTTCATAAACAGAAAGTTTCTCCAATATTCCAATTCTATTTGGTTTTCGTAATTGTCATAATTCTTGTTTGTCGTAAATGTATCAAGTTTTGATTTTGATGGAGCAATCTATAGAATTTTCAGTATACATAAATCGTTTAGGGTATATATATAAATATATATTGATGGAAATTCGCAAGTTTCGACTTTTCAAATTATACGATTATTTCTAGTGTAATAAGGTTTTCGTATGTTTTATTAATATGAATATTACTATTCTTTAATTTGAGGGAAACAACACATACTATTATTATGATTTAAAGGCTTATAATAACGTTGTGATGAGAAGTGGTTTAATACGAGGCGTGTCCAGAAAGTAAGTGTACTCAATTTTTGTAGGCTTCAAAAAAATTTATTAAAAAAAAAAAATACGTGGTTACATTAATATATTTGTGTGCTATTTTTCTACATAGTCACCATCTCTTTCGATGCAGGTTGTGAGACGGCAGATTAATTTTTTTACGCCTGCCTCGTAGAACTCTGCCGCCACCTCCTTTATCCACTTGTCGACCGCCCCCTTCACTTCCTCGTTGGTTGAAAATTTTTTGCCACCCATGTGCTTCTTCAGGGAAGTGAACAAATGATAATCTGAAGACGCCAGGTGGGGGGAATATGGGGTGGTTCAAAATATCCCATCCAAATGAGTCCAACAATTGCTTCGTGACATTGGCCGTGTGGGGTCTGGCATTGTCGTGCAGCAGGTAGACTCCGCTCGTTAACAGACCCCTCCTTTTATTTTGAATAGCTCTCCTTAATTTTTTAAGGGTCTCACAATACCTTGCTGCGTTGATGGTCACCCCTTGAGGTAAATATTCAATCAAAATTGATCAAAAAATCAAGTCAATCTGCGATCGTCACGGACCGCATTCTCGACTTTTTTCACAATGTCGTCAGTCAAAATCGACGGTCTCCGACATTTGTACGGCCGTTTTTAAACTCTCTACACCACTTGTATACACCAGTACAATTCATATGGCCTTCACCATAAACGGTTCGTACCTCATTAAAAATCTCACGTAGAGATTTTTCCTTCGCAACAAGGTAACGGATAGCAGCGCGGATTTCGCACTTGGTGCAGACTGGATCGACATGTTTAACAAGAAAACTTCTTGCGACCACAGTTTTCAACGTACTGAAATTGTTCTGGTCTTATTTTAAAGGTAAGAAGTAAAACTATACGGCAGTGTAGCCAACAAAGTAAAATAATATTCCCTATGGCCGTGAGAGCCTCAGTACACTTACTTTCTGGACACGCCTCGTATTATTCGTTTTGTAGTCACTTTATACAATAATGATACAGATATTACTGTTTTTCACGTACCCGAGTAGTAAAAACGCGTTTTTTATAAACAATGTTTCTTAGTGATATTACTATTCATAAACGGAATATTAATGATTGAAAAACACCTTTTTTTTTATTTCGTTCTATAAGATGACATGGAATGTGGTAACTATTTTGAAATCAAATGTTTACCTTTGTTTCTAGTATAAAATAGGAAGCGGTTTATTTTGAAAACACTCTATGAATATTTCATTAAATATTTAATTAGATAAGAAAAACATCGATATAAAACTTGTTTAAAACTTGAGTTTGATGATAACTAAAAATTTAAGACATTACCCTGTATGTAAAAAATTATATATACATATATATATATATATATATATATATAT